>NW_011626981.1:390546-401852 GCF_000204515.1 Acromyrmex echinatior
ATATTTAATGCTATTTCTGTTAATTAAGAACAAATTTATCGGATACGGAAAATTTGTGCAGTGTGTATACTTATGCATGATTATGCCATCTAAACTAAAACTTTAAAAGCAGAGTTTCAAAATTTCTAAAAATTATAACTACTGTATATATACTTTATGTACCTATATCTTATTATATATATGTACTTATGTAATGCACATAATATTTTTAGTAGTATTTAATCATACATGTTCTCTAATTTCTAAAAAAAATCACTGCATTTTTTCATATTTTATAAATGATAATTTATAAAAATAAAGTAATATTTTAAAAATATATTATTTCAACAATTTTAATATTTATGTATTATAAATTAAAATTAAAATAACATCTATAACATCTCATTAAAATTAGAATTTATATCAGCTTTGTACAATTGCTTGTCATTCGTAATATTTTATACATACATCTAACACTTCAATAGAAGTCACAGCTTTTAAACGTGCAGTATTAATTTCAGTTGAGTAATCTGTTGGAAGACAAAATGATTTCCCATTAGAGAAACACTCTATCGGCAGTATTCTCGACGTTGAATAAGTTGTGCGCAATTCCCCAAGGAATCTCTTCGCGAGAATTTTGAAATATCGCATTGTTATATCCGTGCTACGAGCATTATTACGATGCAACATTGTCTACGAGAAAGCAATATAACGACTAAAAAATATTGAGAAAAATTAACGCGGAGAGATTTCCCTGCCTTTTTATACGTAGCAAACAGCTTTCTCGCTGTTTCCCATTATCCGGCCATCGTATTCGCAACATTGGAAACTCTTTTTCTCTCTCGTTTTTCTCTTTCTCTTTTTTCTCTATTTCGCTATAGACCATCATAAAGATGGAAGAACAAACCACTAGCTTTGTTCCAAGCGCGCCATGTACAGAAATCGTTTTCGGTTCAAAAAGCTCAATTAGGAAAGAGGAGGGGAGAGAGAGAGAGAGAGAGAGAGAGAGAGAGAGAGAGAGAGAGAGAGAGAGAGAGAGGAAAGGAGGAAAGAGGAAGAGTGACAAAGAGGAAGGGAGAGAGAAATTAGATTCTCTCAGTCTTGTGCGACATACGCATATAGCGGCTATTGTTCACCATTATGTATATTTCGATAGGATAGCAGGTCATATTGCAGATTTATAATGCACTTTGCGTAAATTAACAATTTTGTAGACCTCAAAGCGTCATCAGCCAGCCATCGATAGTGAAATTTCCAGTAGAATTTGGAACAGACTTTAACTTTATGAAAATTTAACTTAGGACCATTGCAACTATTGGTGATCCAATATTATACAATCCGATAATTTTCATGAAATAATGTATAGAAATGAAATTGTTGTTAATAAAAAATTTTTATCATAGCTATATAGAAAAACAAATCTTTAAATATAAATCTCTTTTTAATATAAATGTATTGAAATAAAAAAATATTTCATCAAAATACTTGTAATTCTGAATAAATTTTTATGAAAATTTTACAATAGTCTTTTTCTCAAATTTTTAATTTTTCAATAATCAAATAAAAATAAAAAATTAAAATCAGGAAAATTCTATAGTAGGTACTAATTCTAATATTAAAGACAGAAAAATGTTAAAAAATCTTAAAAAAATGTTGCCACTCAACATAAAAGTTTCACATATAGTATCATATTTATATTAAAATCTAATTATTTTTACGAAAATTACTTATCTATAACTTCAATATTGTTTTTAAATTTCAAGAGGATAAGATAGAACGAAAGCTATCGTTTCTGCGGAAGTTATGAGTAAACGAGAAAACCCTAGTTTTGGTTTACCCAATATAAATCCTAGGATAAGTGATCGAGAGTAGCCATGATTAGTATTTTCACTTCTCATAAATGATATCTCTGTCTTGCATGATATTAAGGAATGAAAACAATATTATATATATATATTTTATATGTATATATTTTATATATATATGTATATATACATATATCCAGATATGTATAATTATAAGCTCGCGGGGGAAATTTAATAATGAAATTACAATCATAATGTAATTTTGTATTCAAAAATATAGATATCGATTTACATTAAATATTTCGCAATTGCATAAAACATTACAAATATAGGAGATTTTTAATTATATTGTAACTTTCACACATGGTTATATTATTATTAATTTGATTATATTGTTATGTAATTATTTAAAAGAAAAATCGCTATTAAGAAATTTTTACAATATAGCTGTTATATTATATACGCTAGTAACGTAGTGTAAAAGCATAAAATGTATATCAGCATTATATATTTAATAAGTATTCCGAATAAATATCACATAAGATTCCTATTATACCATCGTTTACAATTTTGCTTCATTTATTCGATTAATATAAACTTTTAGAAAAGATGTTCTACGATAAATGAGTGATATGAAAATAACTCAAAGAAAGATAAAGAAAAATCCGGTTTTTTTTTATAAATTGCCAAGATTTATCAGGACTTGGATCATTCCTAGGTCCCTAAATCAAATCATTTTTTCGGAGAATAAACTTGAATGAAGACACGCGAAAATTCGCTCCAGAAGCGAATGTATGACCAAGTCGAAAATTGAAGGAAAATTCTGGCGTTACATTAAATCTGAGTCTGATCGTAGAATTTATTTCGCTCAGTTCAGTATCCTCTTTTTGAAGCTGCGAAAATACGACGAATAGGTTTCTGCAGAACCGAATACATCAGATCAACGAGTATGTTTTCCTTAGTGGATTGAGCAAAGGGAAATCTCTTCGCGGATACGCCCCATCAGTTTTTCATCGTGCTTCAGTCGACGGTAAATTTCTGATGAAGAGATTCTCTTTCCAATATCAAAGATTTGAAGACTTCCACATATTTTTACTTATAATAATCACTAAAGCTTTCAGCCACCGTTCATTTCGTAATTTATCTCTACATTATCGCAACATATCGACAGACAAAAGATAACGGAAGATTATTATTAAAAATAAATGATTATATCTCATCCCTTAATTCCGAGTTCAAAGCCGATTATTGCACATAAATCGACTTATCGTTTCACTAAATCCAGATATTTGAAAAGCAAATATTTTACGCATTCATGAAAAATTTCATTTCTCGAATATATATACCTATATATGTATATACATATATAATTCGTTGATACTTAAAAAAAGATTTTATTTAATATTCCAATTTATATAAATATTAATATATACAGGGTGGGCCATCTATTGGTACGTTTTTAAAAATGCGATCAAATGAGCATACATTGATATTTTTTATTAATTTTTTTTTTGTTGTGAAGCTAAAAGTATCCGCGTCAAGAATGAAAAACGATTTCGTTCATGTGGCTCCCTCTACTGGCCTTACAGTATGCCATTCGGTCACCCCAATTATTAATGACATTTTGGACTACCTCGGCGCCAATTTCACTCAAAACAGTCGTAATATAATGTCATCCACTAACATCCCTTTCTCACGAACTTTCCTCACCAATTTGCGTATAGCTCCTTCGGTGGGTGCTCTATCACGACCCATATTTCTTTTCAAAATTCGTACAGTTTCGGCGACACAGCACTGACTTTGAAAATAAGTTTTTAAAATTTCAAAACGCTCTTCAAGAGAAAACATGTTGTTTCGTGCCGCGGACGGTATGACTAATAAACTGTCAAAATTTCGGGTCTGTAGCTCGTTCGGTGTTGCCATACGACGAAATTCAAAAACGTACCAATAGATGGCCCACCCTGTAATAATAACTAATGCATTTTTTAATTCGAAAAGGAAAATATATATTAAATAAATGTGTTACAGAATATAATTTTCCACTATCTTTCATTTGTCGATATGTTACGCAGAAATGCATATATAAACTAAATTATCTTATGCATGATTGTAAAATATATCTATACGTAGAGAAATCGAAATAATTATATTAATACAAAATACAAAAAAATGTTACAAATTCATAAATTTTAAGTTATAATTTTTTTACATATTCTTCTTTCAAGTTGTAGGCAAAAAATTAAAAATTTTAAAAAGTATATAGATAAGCTCTATTAAAAAAATTTTTTAAATTAATTTATATGGGCAAAATTTAACTCATCTTTCATTCGCAATTATTTGTAATTCTATAGACATCTTCTAAATAGTTAGTATTAAAATAATCATTATTTTTAATTTTCCTTTTAATTTCATTTTTGATATTCAAACAATATAAAAAAAATAATTCTTTCTTTATTTTGCCACATAATAGTGATCCTATTTTTTACGGCAGTCGCAAAATTTTATATATAGGTATTGCGCAAATTTTAACGCGTAAATCCGTGCAACTAAATCCGAATTTCAGAATTACATCTTCTATTTAATACCTCTTTGCTGCGCAGTTTTTTGTCCGTTTATAGAGCTTGCTTTTCTCGCTTGAACTTACTCGTCCGACATATAAAAAAGATAAAAAACCTCATATATTAGGTCGTTGCATGGAAACGGATCTTTATAATATAACAGACGTCTTTCATCCCGTCAAAAGCGTTTTCACTGACAAGTAAACCCAATCGATTGCGAAAGGAAGACTACGAGAGTTTGCTATTTTGCACTTCGGACTCGCGCATAGTACGAACTCGCCCATTGAGCCACGAGTGATTACTTGTTCGGCTATCATTTAATTAACAAACGCTACATGAGGATGACCTCGCGCTTTTAACGAAGATGTGCTTTATGTTATTAATTAATTTCAATTCCGCGCTTAATGGATGATCCTTTAAAAAACGAGTAAATAACTTTAATGGTTTGCAGTTTGCATTCAACTATAACAAACTTGATATATCCGATGATTTATATTATAACTGTAATTTTTATTGTCCGAGGTGAGGTGACGAGCACATATGTTGATTAGAATTTTTATTGAAATGTCGATCTCGTCAGCGGCAACTTTAATAATAAATTGATTAATTCGCGTTATAAGAATCAACAAATAAATATAATGCTGAATATAAACTGTATATCGCAGAAACTTCAGAACATATGATTATAATTATTAAATTACAAATAAAAACCTGATAAACCTATCAAATACCAACATTTTCATTTTATTTCAATATATTGTTTTTATATATATATATAAATAAAAAATGCCCTATGTTATTTTGTTTATAATTATAACTATTACGTATTATTATATGTATATAACTGTAAATATTTTTATAATTTTATTTAAACTTATTTAAACTCATATGATATATATAAATAAAACATGCAATATGTTTCTCTGAATAAAAGATTTTTACATATTATACTGTTATATCAAATGTTTTTTAATCTTACTATAATGTAAATGCAATCGAATAAAAATTGAAGAAAATACATTCCTTAAACGATACATAAGTTACTTTATATAATATTCCTTACGGATTTCAAAGTAGAAATTTCTCTAGTGAGAAACATTCTTTTATTAGTTTTCTTAAATAAATATTCATAGATATCATTTTAATATCGTATTATGTTTTTAGTAGCGTTCTGATAATTATTGATAATAAATGACCGAAATTTTTTTTAAAGTAATTGTAAAAAGTAAATATTATTCAATATAAAATTTTAATAGTTAAATAAATATATAATAATGTAAAGAATGCGCAATTTGACAATGAAAATAATCTTATTTAATTATATTATATAATATTTTGCTTATAGTAGTGAGAATTCAAAACGTTCATTTTACGTGGTAAAACATACACAGAACAAACAATTCACTGAACAAACATATTAATACTAGGCAATATATCATGAAAAAAGTATCTATGTCCATATTGCATTGGCATTCCTATTTATCAAGAAACATTATCTGTTCATCGACCCACGAATGACAATTCAGATAGAGAACGATAATCTTCAACATGTCCGACAGTACGTTGATTCTCACTACTCGCTATGACATTTAATCGTGTATGTGTCTCATAGAGATAGGATTCGTGTTAATGTAACCGTTAACTGTCACGCCCGTTTAATTAACACCTGTTATTATTGTATCTAATATTATTCAAAGATGATTTCAATTGCATTAAAAAAGTTGTATGTTCTTCTAATTAACGGAATTAATGAATAATTAACGGAAAATTATTGAAAGATATATTGTCATGCGACAATTATTACACGAATGTGATTTTTATATGTCTCGTCTCGTTCGTTTTATTTAACAAGTTAAACAACCGGAACACATCAAAGACAAACTCGATCACAACTTTTTCTATTGATGTTTGCTCCAACAAAACAATCGCTTTTTGTCGAACGAACAGTTGAAGTTAATAGATGACGTGTCAGAGTTGCTAGTAAACGTGTGTTTCCAATTTCTAAAGATTTTTCCTTTGTTATATCAATTCATCAAATTCCAAAAAAATACAAGTTTTTTTACGAGAGAAAATAGTAGGAACGGAAGCAATCAACCCCCGAGGAATTGATCATTATTACCACAACGCATTGTTAAATTTCAATGTTTTTTCCAGCATTTCGATTCACCATCCGTGTCACGTTAATATTATGCTGTAACGGGATAGACAATTAAAACAATTACGCACAAAATTGTCAGAGTTCCTAAATGTGTACAATTAACACGCAAGCAACACAATCCGGAGTGCGCGCGCGCGCGCGTCTCAAATTCCGAATGGAGTCTTTGCCATCTGATCCGGCGAAGGCCGGAAGCGACCGCGCGATTTAGTGGTGTCACTGGTGACCTAGTTCGCATCAGAACTAAACGCAGGCTCCGATTACTCACCGTTACGCAGAGACACGTTCGACGACGATGGTGAGAAGAAGCTGTCGAGAAGCAAGATCCGTCGAGGCAAATTGTGATACGACGTAAGGTCTTTAAAATATTAACCGCACGTACTTCCGCGATATCCAAATATTACCGGCGTCCTAAATAAGGAGCTAAAGAGTTAGACGAATCCGTGTTCGTTCGAGAGTCGAAGTGGAATAGCCACTTGTAGAGTCGGCGGATGACCGGGCGCGTAAACCAGACTGGCGGGTTGATAAACAGGTGAGATGTCGTCGCGTGCCTCTCTCCCTCTTCCCCCATCCGCTCGCGTTCCACTCCTTCCACTTTCACCAGTTGCACCCTCCCGGTTTCACCCCGGCGTATCTCTCTCCCTCCCAGATAGTTCCCCTTCTTCGCAGGTCATCTATCTCGCTCTTATTCAGAATTCGGACTATCCGTCTCGTTTCAATTTCCGTTACCCGCCTTATTTTTCGCTTCCTCCACAGAGACTTCTTCGTCTTTACCGTTTGTATATCTTTCCCTTTTTCGCTTCGAGGCACTATATCACTATCTTTCTTCTACTGATTGCCCCCAATGCACCCCTACACTTTTCTCGGCCATCTCTCTTTCTTGAAACAGTTTTGCTAGCAACTGTCTTTCTTTTTTCTCGTCTCTCTTTCTCTTCCATTCTAGACATCTCATCACGCTTCTCTCTTCATGATTCACCTTCTCTATTTCTCGATATCGTCTTGCTTCCTTCTTCACATTCACCCTCCCATTTTTCCAACACGACTTGCCTCCTTCCACGTTTCTATATTCCCCTCTCTCCCGTAGTGTCCCTCTGGCTGTTCCACCCTCTTCAGTGACTCCCACCAGCTATTTCTCGATGCCGCCCTACCCACCGAGGTTCGTGGTGCGCTGTTCCCTACCCCCGCAGGGGGGGGAGGGTACAACCGGAGGTACTTGCGTGCGCAGCAACATCCATCGATCTATTTTAGCTCACCTACGCTCCTGCCAGGCCGGGTATATACCTGCTGCTTCCATGCCGTACCCTGCGCGCGTACGGGTGCGTTCACACTACACATTGCCACGGGGATGAAATGAAGAGGGAAGCTAAAGGAGAGAGGGAGGACGGACGAAACTTCGATGAGAGACCCAGAGACCCGAATTGTCGATTCTAGGTTACGAAGATCAAGAGAATTCCAGAGAGAATGGTCTGATTGTATCAATAATGTTCAACAAGCTTGATTCGCTTAGAAATTGAGATCGGATAAAATCATAAGAGAACTTTGTTTATCCTACATTATTTAACGATTGCTTAATTAATTAGTATTTAACTTTAATCGATATTTAAGTTGCAGCCACATTTTGTTTGCCTTGAAATTATCACTTCTACGCAGTCATTGTATGTGTTAATGAAATGTTTGTTGAAAATTTACTAAAGAGTGCTTTTTCGAGATTTTTGTATACGCTAAAATTTTGATCACACCTCCATCTAATAGGCTTTTCATTGAAATATATTAAAAAGTATAATCTCAGCTCAATCCCTTCAGATCCTGCATATATTGTAATGTACATTTAAAGACATTATCCGTTGAAATTATTTAATTCTATCGACATCATCTGAGAACTGATGTCCACAATAATGCATATATTAAAAAAAATAGTCAAAATTTTGAATAAAAATAATTGTTTAGTATAAAAATTACTTATTAAAAGTCGCATAAATTGAATTTAATTTTTATATTTTTTTAACATGGATCCAATAAAATTAGGTCTGAAAAGGTTAATAAATTCCATAATAAATTTAGGATTGATGTTTGTTAAACAAGAGGGTCAAAGTATTAATTATTAAATTTAATATCGGATATTTTGAATTTACGTACATACAAAGAGAAATAGAAAGCATAGAAAAACAGAAAAACATAAAGTGATAAAATTTTGTTTAAAATGTTTTACCTGAAACTAGTTTTAACTGTAGCTATTCGTATATTTATTTTCTACAAAAGCAAATGCCATTGTAAATAATTCAAAAATTGTAACTTTAAAAAATTATTTTCGTATAAATTTATTTTAACTGAAAATTTTACTTGTTCTTTTTTTGACAGTTTCCATTTGGTAGTAAAATGACACATGTCATATTGTTCGCAATATTGTACATTTTAGTTATACATTCTGAAATATATAATAAAGTAGAAATAATTTTCCGTTATATAATTTTTGACGTCATTACTACCGGATTTCCTGTAAATCATTTGGTTTTCTATACTTTTCATCAAATTTTTCACAATTACATTTGCATTATTATATTTGTATTAAAATACCATACCTAGAATAAGTACGGACGAACGGAACAACATGATAATTGTGTTAGCCTCACACGTAAAACGTGATCTTAGGTTAATACTGAGGTCGTCTGCTTGTAGGAGACCTTAGCACGATGCATGTTACTCGCGTGATTGTAATTGGGAATTATATGGAAACACAAATGTCACCAACGTTTCATGTTTATTCGCGGTAGTCATGCACTAAGATATTAAACTTTATCGCACAAGAATGTACATGATTACTATCAAATTTGCATGTACTCTCTTATATATTTTATCTAATAAAATATACATGTACATAAATTATCACTAAAGATTAATTTTGTTATTTAAATAGGAAAAATAAGTTTAATATAATTTTAGCGATTTTAATGTATTATTTACTGTTACTAATAAAATTCCACACAAATCCCTAAAATTTTGCTAGTAACGGTAGTAACAATAAATTGTATTGCAATTTCCGTACAGTTTTTTTCAATATTTATATACTAAATATGGAAAATTGAACTCGCTCAAACGTTACTGACTATTTCATAGCTTAGCTTTGTAGATTTATCACAACCTCAAATAGTTGCTATAGATTAATGAACCCATAGATTTACATAAGCCACGTGTTTTCGAAAAGATAAACGGACTGGCTAAACAAACCAAACTTTGTGATATTTTTTTATTTATTGATATATTTTCTCCACTAGGTATTTCGGCGGTTTTGTCGAGAGGTTTGATATTAAGCGCACTGTTGATTTAATTGGTGCAAACCAAGATGGCCGGTTCTTGAAATTATTTTTTGTGAAAATGAAAACGCATCTAAACTGAAAACATCAAAAATAATTTGACTTGGAAATTATTCTCGATTTGAGCCACCATAACATATTCTGATTGATAGTTTGAAGACTGTGCTTTCGAAACGTCGTTCGTTTAGGCACGTAAATATTTGGTATTTATTATATGTGTGTTTGTTGATAAAAAATATTTTTCTATAAATTTCTGAAAAGATAAGCAAAAATATACGTACATTTGTTTTATTAATTGATAACATAAAATAACAATTAAGTATGATGTTAATTATATAAGTCAGTATTTACTTTTATCGATAATAATCGATATTTAATTTGTCTCGATAGTCTGTGAAGATATTCGCTCGGCAAGCGGAAGATTCGAGTTTAATTCTCAGCCGAGGTAATTTATCGCATTAAATTATTCGCAGTTTTTAGATTTAGATAGAATTTCATCAACATATTCATATAAGATTTCATCAGCTAATATTCTTGTTAAAAGATGCTTATTAGCATAAAAAAATTATAAAATTGCTTATACAATTTAATAAGTGATATTATTATTCTGGTTCTGCCCATAAATGCGGTTTTAAATTCACAAAAACATTTCAGCGCATGATATATCTATAGAATGTATATAAATTCTATTCTATATAAATCTAATTCTAACAAAAAAAATGTATTTAAGCAGTAAAATCTGCTTTGATCGAGAATATAAATTTTTCTTATTTGAAATTTAATTTATTGATAAACACACTGCATTTAGTATACAGTTTACATCTATTATAGAATTTCAGAAATGAATGAATGCATTTAACGATAAAAATGAGGTATAAATATGGACTATAATTTTTTATTTAAACAGTTGTAAATGAAATTGTAGATTAGAGAGGTACGTCGAAAAATCAAAATGCTTCGATCTATCTAAAAATTACACAGAATATTATTTAAAACAAAATTAATACTATGTTAAAATTTCAAACCGATTGACCATGTAATTTTTAAGAAAGAAAGAACTAAAGTTAGAGTTTATGGAAGTTGATGTCTTACGGCAAATGCAATAAATGACCGATATATTACATAATTACTTTTAAAATGCTTCAATCTACATAAAAACATATAAATAGAACAAACATATAGTTAGAACAAACCTATTCTTATATCATTGTAAGAATTTTAACTCTATTCACCATGTAATTGATTTGTATACAGGCAAAAAGTTGATAAAAGCCTATTTGAGCATCTAAAGAAATATACGCGGAAAACGCTATTGACTTCCGATGTTAGGTTGGATTGTGGATAGTTTCATCCTATGACACATGTGATTGAATATATATTTTTTGCTTATAATTTATTGTTATGTTTTACCTTAAGAAAACTATAACAACTATTACTATAAAAAATATATTTGAAAAAAAAAAATATATATATATATATACTAAAATATATGAAAGAA
>NW_011626981.1:401883-413025 GCF_000204515.1 Acromyrmex echinatior
ATTTATTATACAAATAACGTCAACCACTAAATTTCAGTGTATAACTGAGAACGTAATCCTCTTCATAAATTAATAAATTGATTTATAAAAAGATACTTATTTTTTTTAATTCAGTATAATATTTATTTTACAATACTAATCTTATATTAAGTATTAAATTTTTCAACATTATAATAAAAAAATACGCAGATATTTTTTTTTAAAAGATATTGATACAAATAATATAAATATATATTAATAATGTTAATTTAATATACTTATAATGTTTAAAATATTAAAACGTAATTTTTATAATATGATTCTTATCATATAACTCTTATCACATAATTCGTATCACATAATTCGTGATATTAAAATTAAAGCATTCTTTTAGTATAAAATAATTATCAATTATAATTATATATATGAATATATATTAGTTATGAATTTGTTATGAATTATATAGTTATAAATTTTCTTTATAACGAAGCATGTTCGTATAAAATAACTGTAAAACACATATATGAAAATAATATTTTAACCTCAATTAACTGTCAATTATTAACTGTCAATTACTAGTGGGCAAGAAGTTTCGAGCAGATTACTTACATTTCCTAATAATAGAATATTAATTATTATGATTTATAATTAAAAATTAGCAATCAATGTCTTTTAATTTTCATAAATCATAAATTAGCCTTTTTTATTATTAAAAGATTTTATTATTAAAAGATATATTGGGTTGATATTACCAATGAAGAACAATAGCGTACGCTCCTCACCACCTACCCCGCAAGTGATCAATCGTACATTCTTAAGAGTGCAAAATAATTTATTTAAATAGATAATCTGAAAAAAAGAGAAAATTCGTATAGTCAATTATAATAATTTTCATTTTTTTAAGTATTCAGATTTTTCAGATATTCAGCTTTTTATTAAAAGAGTCAACAAAAAATTTTTTTCTAGATCACATAAATTATAGATTTAGGGTTATTACAAGTAATATATATATAAAAAAAATACTTAAAGTGAAGTAAATTCAATAATGTGAGCAAAATAGCATTTTTATTATTTTACATTATTTGCCAATTTGTAATTAATGGAAACAAAAAGCGTCAGATAAATTGGACTGTATTTTGAAATCAAATTCTCGGCAGCATAATTTTATGCCATTGTGCGCGCTGACGTATATTTATGGGATTGACATGCATGCTAGTTAATAGAACCGTAGCTGGTCTCTACGATGTGATAATGAAATCGGATTATCGATTTCGTTCCCGTAGCAAATAGTCGTATACCGACGTAAATGGCATTGATAGACGGCACTATGAGGGTGTACAGAATAATAGCTCTAGGCACACACAATGCCTAATGGAAAATTTTCATTAAGTATCTGGTCCTCGAAGATGCAATTTGAAATCGTCGTAATATGTAGATATATATGTTACCGTTTCATATTATTAATGCTACTAATAATATTAAAAGAACTTGATGCACAACATATATTTTAACTTATATATAGAATTTATTTCTTTATTATATAATATTATTTAATATTACTTTATATAACTATATATACTTAACTGTCTCAAATTGTTAATTTTCTATCATTATATTTATTTAAAAAATTTAGCAGCAAATAGTAATAAAAAATACATAATATTTATAACATTAACTTTCTCTCTGTAGTCTTAAAGCAATTAAACTTTGCGAACAATTAAACTGTCATTAATAAAAAATAATAGAAAGATTAAAATTAAAACAAATTTACTAAATTTTCTTATCAAAAAATTAAGATTTTATATAATAATTTTATACATAAATTTATATTTTTAAATTTTTATTTTTGGGTGTGGTCCACTTGGCGCTTCAAAAGCATTTGATTGACTAATCGAAGAAAAGAATTGCACTAATTAATCAATCAAAAAATGCTTGCATTTATAGCATCAGTGAACTGTAGTCTTTTTATGTCAGTGAAAGAATATGAATTTTTCAACTTGTAATACAGTTGGAAAAGATATTTGCGATCAGTCACACTGCAAGTATCTTGAAGTATGACTTTTAAAAACTTTTCAAACGATGACTTTCAAAGTAAGCTAGCAAAGTTCAGCGTATCTTTGAGTTTTTTTCAAAGTTTTCATCATTAGTTTTAATATGTACAACATAAAAATTGCATTCTATCGCATTACTGTAATATTACACAATGTAATTATATTAAAATTGAAATAACTGTAATCTTATACAAAACCATCAGAGAGATTATTTTTCCTTATATACTAGGAAATTAAATAACCAATTATTATTTTTAACACGAACAATTAATCTTGTTTTTTAACTCAATATATTATGTTAATTATGTTTATTTGTTCCAGAAAGTTTAATTTGGATCACTTAACTTAGAATATATAAATTTTTTTCTTTCTTTTTGTTTTCTTGTCTTATTTCTTTGTTCATTTTTTTCATTTCTTTTGCGCACCGAAAGCGATACTTTTATAAATCATGACTGCATTTGAAAGGAATTTCAATCGTTAATATTGCGCGATTAAAACTGCGCGGTTTCTATAGAAAATGTTCCTTCCGCGTGATATCTTCCAGTCTTACAAGCCGAAGTTTCCAGGTCGAGAGATGCTCAACCATTAATGGCGATTGTGGCACGGCGGAGACGAATAAGAGCGTAGACGACACTCGTTGACAATTCAAAGGAATCCTCGCAATCTTTCTTCTCGGCAATCTATTTTATTCTGTTCCGCTTACGATGGACCGCCAGCATGTCATTGCAATGTAATATGCAGACTCATCATTATTAAATTCGTCAAGTTGTGACAGCAATAATCTATTGATTAATCTGTTTGATGAAAGGTCTTTCTTTTCAGCTCGTTATTTAATAATAATATCAATTTCAATTTAATAAATGAAATTTGATAAGAATCAATTTAATAATTAAAATTTTAATGGAAAATTTTCATAATAAGTATTGTTTACTATACCTATATATAACTGAAATAAAAATGTTTTGTGATTCTTACTTAGAACTTAGAAATGTCATGAGTTCACATATATCAAATAAAAATTCACAAATATTGATTAATTTATATTTAGCTATGAAGAATTTATATATTTTTAAAATATAAAACTATACTATTAATAAATTATTAAAATATAAAACTAAAAATTTATACATATAGAATTGTCAGATTTTGTACATTAATTATAATCTGATCTAATTTTATAAATATAAAAAATTGTAACATGGGCGGAGGGTATCACTTTTGTTTATAATAATAATTGATTAAACTGTTAATAAAATCAATCAATAATCATGGTTTATATATAATATAATATATAATTTATAATATCATGAATATCTTCGTATCTTTTTGCATAATATTGCAGAGGTAATTAATATGTATAGCATAAATAGCATCCGATATATTTTAAATAAAATTAATTTTTTTAAAACTAGAAGTTTATTGCAGCAAATTTTTTCGTTATATTTGTTTATTTCAATTTATTCTGTTCGGGTCATACAGAATAACGAAATAGCAAATTACTTTTATCGGTACGTATAAAAATTTCGTAGGACGCGCAATTTTCCAATTCCAGTCAGAATGCATGTCTGACATTTTGCACGATGCAACGCGTATAGCACATTCTGTGTATAGTACGTGGAAATTGCTACCTTCCAATTTCATCCATGCCAAATTACCTCTGAATTAATTCTGTCAAAAGGATGTATAAATTTTTCCGATTAAAATGCGCTTCAATTAAAATACGCTTGTAATTAATAATTGCATTTATCAGTTTAAATAGCATAAAATAAAATAGACTCAAGCGTATGTAAACTCATGATATTTAACTAATTATTTGTAATAATTGTATTTGTAGTATCATGCATTTATATTCGATTATCTTTTCATATTAGAAACATAATATTATTTTCTACGAAAGATAATTTATTATACTGCTTATAATATTTTGCTGTTATAATCCATTAGCATCTATAATTTCCTCTGACATATATCAGTAATTTGAGAGCTCAACTTATAAAAACTTGTCATGAAAGCTATTATTCACTATTAGCTTAATTTTACTAGTTCACTAAAAATCTTACTTTTAAATAAATGTGCGTTATACATAATATTATTATATAATGTATTGCACGTAACTCTTCTGTATTATATACAGATTATAATATATTAATAATTACAATTATAATTAATAAAATTTCATTTAAGTGAATAAATACAGGAAAAAGGTGACGCATTGATAAACAAATTTTGCCTTTACTGAAAGTATATGACAATACATATCTATTTAAATTCGAAATTCTTTTTCTAATCAATTGATTCATTATTTTACTTCATAATTTCTCAGTTATCCGTATTTCTTGTGAGTGTTCTATACGTAAGTTTCCGTGATCTTTTTCACTTTTTCTTAACTTTGAATGATCGAGTAAATCACGGAAATGTTTATCTTTCTGAAAGTTTGACTGTGTGTTCGCAACGAATCATAAGTAAAAATAAAAATAAGAAATAAATCAAGTCAAAAAGAAGAAGGAGCTGCAATAGATTTATGCGTTAGATTCAAGTCGAAAATGAAAAGAATACAAAACTCAGCTATGACTAACATGCTTTCTTTTGATTTGAAACATTCGCAATATCAATATTTTGTACAATTAACAGTTTTCTTAAAATATAAGTTAAAATTAATACTTATATTATCCTAATTTTTATAAAAACGCTTGTGCCTTGAAATTAGCACCTTTAATACACCATCATCAAAATAGAAACAAACGACTGCAATGTAATATGTACATTGTTTATCTGGGTTTAATATACATATTTCGTATGGACGTCTTTTATTTTTATTATCTATTGATTGCAGATTTACTGGATACTCATGCGGCTTATCTCCTCATATAGAAAAAAAATACAAAGATGTTTTTTTAAACTTTGTTTTAAAGAATTTGAACGATCTCACAGTTTGAATTTTTTAACTTTTTCAAATGATAAAAATGTTTGGAAATAAGGTCTCAAGGGCTCAAGAAATATAAAATTGTTCCTCAACTTTATTGTAACCATGTTCAGTATAATTTTAAATAATATTTTTTAAGTATTCACAATATCGATACATGTATAAATCATTTTATTTCTAAGATGATATAGAAGAAAATAAAATACGGAATCCATAAAATGTATTAACGACATGTTTTGTAAATCTTAATAATAAGTTAAAAGATAAAGCTTAGCAGTGAATATATTAGCACAAACTTGTATAATTTGAAATTTCTTTTTGATTTTTAGAATAACTTGTAATGTTACAATATATAAATTATAACAATTATTATACTAAAAAGTGACATCTGAATTTTTAATTTGTATTGAAAATGTCAACTCAATAAGAGACTATAATAATAATAAAATATTATTCTTATTTTACATATTAAATTTTATTATATAATAAAATAAATTAATATATATAAATAAATTAATATATGTAATAATAAGCAATTATTCTATTTTATTTTACGACAACTGCAAATTAGCGAAGATTTTTATATAAAATCTTTTATAACGGGAACGCATGCACTGTTTTTTTATTTTTATTTCTTAATAATTTTGTATGGATTATCAAGGCTTGAGACTGAATTCATTATAAATAACTTTGATTACAATTGTGAAAATTTCATATAACACAATTTTATGACGATTATTCATGACGAATTTTTTTTTGCCTAAAAAATAAACTGAAAAAAATAATATATAAATATAAAAAAAGCGTGCTAAAATGTATTGGATTATTTATCTAAAAAGAAAAGAATTTGTTTCTATGTCTTTAACTTTAATAGAATTAATTTAACAGCTGACTAAAAATATTATCAATGTTAGCATTGAAAATGATGAAAAAAAGAAAACAAACAAAAATGTACATGTTTATAAATGCAGATTAACGAATTTACCTCGATACAATAATCAACGCTGATTTCGTGCTTCTTGCATCGAAATAAATCCGAGATTAGATTCGGTGCAACAATAGAGTATTGTCGATTCAATGGCATAGAGGGAACCAAATCAGCACAAAACTTAAATTGGACTCAATTTCTAATGAAGCCGGTATCAGCAAATTCGAGTGAGCCATTTTTGCCATCAATAATATCGCTAAATTCCATTGTATGTATTTATGTCATGTGCACTAAGTATATTATGTATTCCGTAATACAGAGATCATTTATGCTTCCTAACGTTTTGCTATTTTTTTTATAAGAATACAGATAATATTATTTTCCCTAAATAAATATTACAATTTTAAATAAATTATTGCGACAATGTGAAAACAATCCACAAAAATAATAGACATGTATATGTTATGTGAGTTTATTTTTGCATAAATGAAAAAAACTGCTGAAATAATTGATGAAACCGAACATTGGGAAGAATACATTATTTTTGTTTTATCTGTAAATATAAATTACATTTTTATGAAATTAAGAAACAATTTGATTTTTTACGGGAATCCACATTTACGTTAGTTAACAAACAAAATGATGTTTGATTAGCAAGAATCTGACAACACACCTATAATTGTCTGTTATTATCGAATACCAATGCAATAAACAAAGTTCTGTCTGCATTATTAGGATGCGACAGCTTGCCGTAACGTCCACCCATATGTTGCATAACATAAAATAATATGATTGAGTCTGTGATAAAAATATCATGAAACATTCTAATGCTTTGGCAAACGATAATTTGTTTATCGTGCAAATTATTTCAAAATTTTGAAGAATATAGCCAAATTTGTTGGAAATTATATATTGCATTGTATCTATTATTATACGTTTTAATTACCAGTTATTATAACGTCTCTAATACAAATGTTATTATGGGATTCCAATTCCGTACTATTTACATACAAATTTTTAGATTTAGAGTTCATGACTAATTAAGTTTCTAATTTTATATTTATACGCTTTCTAATATGTGTGTATATTGCAATTTAGAAGTTTTTGTAATAGAAATCTCTAAGCTACTCCAATGTTTTTTGTTAGAAAATGCTTAAATTTTCAGAAATTTTAGGTTAAAAAAGAGATATTCAAAATATTTATGAACAAATATGTACAAATTATTAGAAAATTTATTTAAAAATTTTAATCACATATTTACTTTTTCCTATTTACTCGAAAAGAATTACTCAAGCTTTCAAAAAACAAGCTGTAGCAGATCAGTTAAAACGAAAACTGTCACGAAACAGTAAAAGATATTGACAGAAAATGAAAATGAAAGATGTCCGGAGAAAATGCTCAGTTTGGAAGTAGGCAGTGAGGAAAAAACGATCGACGTTCAACGTAAGTACAAATTTTAGGACACACGTACAGACATAATCTCGAATAAGTTAACTCGAGGCGGGTTGTAGAGGTTGGCTCGAGGGCATGAATACGAAAAAGGATTGTTCTTTTTGTGCGCGCACAAAATCTTAAAACGGCTATGTTGAGAGAAGAAGTCGAGTAATCCCTTCGACCGACATTTTCAAGTCCTCGACATATCGAGCGATAGCGACATACGCGATGACGACGAAAGATTTTTGAGAGACCTTTTAAGATGAAATCCAACATACTTATAACCACGCGCGAGCTTAGAATTCTTACATTTCTCAATTCCTTGCTATGTCCTCTATTCTTCTTCAGAAATCAAAAAGAAATAATCTATTAATTCTATTAATAACAATTTTAATTGTAAACAATCAAGATTCACGTTCAGATTCATACAAGTTTCGTTCAAACTTCCGATTAAATTAAAAATCTATCCTTTTGAAATAAATGTTTGCTTCGCTCGCAAATATTTTATGTATATTACAAGCTCTCCAATATTCTTATAATATATTCTTACACGAATTCCCCTTTTCCCCACCACCGTTTTCGATTTATGTATCTATACGAAAGAATACTTCACGTTAGACTCAATCCTACATCTCTTGTGTAAAACATATAGCATGTATATAAAGAAATAAAAACATAAATACGAATCAGGTATCTTCGAAGCCAGCAATCTTTAAAAAGTTTTTTTAAGTAAAATATAAACTGGATAGAACGGATATTCTTTCAAGTATCTCATTTATCAAAATATGTTTTAGGTATACTAAAATTTTTATAAACGCTTTATATTAAATTACATTTAAATAAAAATTCATCGTGTTCTCAAATTGAATATTTCGAAAGTATATGCTTGTTAGTATAAAAATGTATTTAAGATTAAAATATTCTTTTTGTAAAGTGCACATAAAAATAAAATAAGTATGAACTGTATTCGCGGATGACATATTTAATCAACATTTAATTGACAATAAAATATTAAAATTCATTAAAAGATTTAAAAATTGTTAATTTTTACTTGGAAATTTCTTTAGCAATTTTATTATTTTCCTAATTTTACAAAGAGATTGTTTATTTTTCATACATATTATATATATTATCTTATATTTTAAATAATTTGAAATTAATCGGCAACTATTTTATAATAGTTAAAGTATATAAATTAATTAAATTGAAACATTGAAGAACAGTAAGAATTATAATTATAGGTACGTAAAAAGTGACAATGTAAACAAGTTAAATAACAAAAAAACCAAATTAACTCTAAATAGTTCTCAAATAAATATGACGAGGAGAATTCCGCGTATGATCTTTTAATTGATCAAATATACGTTAACGAGAGTATGTTGCTGTTGATGAAATACAATATTTACGAAACTGCCTGTTCTATTTAGGGAGATGAACTGTTATAATTACTTCATCATGTCAACGTATATACGAGATGAAAATATCTACGAAACGCGATTTCGTTTAAAAACCTGCAACATTTATCATAATGCCTATATTTTAATGGCGTGCTTCAAAATATGAATTCACTCCAATGTCGATCGAATCTTTTTTTAATCTGACTGATTTTTAGTAGTTTTTAGTACAGCATTATTTTTTAAAAAAGTTATCGAAAGATCTCTACAAAAATCATCTCACACTTTGACGTTTTTTTTGTTGATCTCTAAACATAAATCTTTTACATAAAAATATTCCAATTTTTTTCTCGCACTTCTGTTACAATTGTGCTGTTTCATGTTCGTTTCATAGTACGATTATGTTGTATTCTAACAGTAATTGTTAGAATAATATATAGAAAGAATGTCGACTTACTACAATTAAATATGTATTCATAGCTAAGCTAAACTTGATTATTTTATGTTTTTCACGTTAAATCCAATTGTTTTCAATTTTAGATTTCAATTTTAGATTTCTACTTTCATTATTTCACTTTATAGAATTTTATCTGATGAAATCAAATTAAAATTAATTTATTATTGTTATTTTCTGTCAAATGCTTATGTTCCGAAATAAATATAAAACATTATAATAAATTATCATATTTTCCAATATCTGTTTCTATTATGTAACTTTGTGTATTATATATATATATCAAAAATATAAAAATTAAAGTTGTAATAATTTAGTCTGTAAATAAACATAAATTGCTTGATATTTATACCATAATTAGTTGTTAATAATTAACCACACACACACATATAAAATCCAAATTTTCACTTAACTTTAATAAATCATGAAAATGAAACTCGATTTACTGTAATCAATATAATCATTAAAATAGAACTATTTTTTACACTGAAAAAAAATTTAAGTATCACACAAATTGCTTGTCGCGCTCTCATACGTTGGCATTGAAATAATTAACACTCTTCATTTCCATTTCATTTTTACGATAGAGAGTTAAATTATTGTTGAAATATCTGCTTCGACAAATAGCTATCGTCTCAATATGTTTACATCGTTAGTAATAAAGTTAATTAATCGCGCAGATTGGGATTCACTAATTGTTTAAATAACAATGGAGTTTCAAGATAATATGTTATTATGTGAGAGATCAAACGTGCATCAATACATGATCTTGTATACATACAATACTCTATACTCTATATCTCGCAAAAAAGAATACCAATTAATTATTTTTGATCATCTCGAAATACTTAATGTAATATTAATTTGTGTTAATATTATATAAATATTTCACCTTTTGCTTTTTAAATTTATTTTGATCAACTGTTATATACTGTATCCAATATAAGATATTTAAAATTCATTAAAAAAAAATTATTATATTTTATTTATTTAAACAATTATTTATCTAAATTAATTTGTTATAATAAAATTTCTACGCTTTGAATAATATAAAATATTACAATTATTATTTATTTAAAAAATAATTTATGTATTAAAAGTTTAACTAATTATTCAGAGCATATTTTAAGAGCTAAAAAAGAAGAAGTAATTTTATCAATCTGTAACTTTTATATCAATATATATAAACATTCTTATTTTTAGAAATGTACAGTCTTTCAATTTTTTTTCAAACAAAGTTTATTATTTAAAATAATTAATTTAATATAGCTTGAATTAAATACTTTCAAAACTAAGAGATACTAACATATCTTACATTCTGTAATCAAATGCTCGCATTAATGGAATTTTCCAAAATGCTAGAATCAGACTGATGAAGAATTCAAACTATTCAAATAACAAAGTTAAGAAATTAATATTATAATTGACAAATATTAGCACTGATATAATTTCTTACGATTATATTTTATATTGACTAATAAGATTGTCGTCGAGAGGAGTTATCATCATCTACAAACTGTCACACGCATCTGTTAGATGAATGATGCACGTTTCTTCTCTTCATTTAAATAGAATTCATTTAAGTAGTATTTTACTAAAGTAGTAATTTGAATATAAAAATCGGACAAAATGAAGATAAGAAATATCTATTTCCTTTTATTAATTTATTTAGCAAGTTCATTTTGTAAAATTAAAAAAAAAAAAAATATTGGAAGATGGTTGATTAAAGTGGGATTAATTGTACAAATTTGTCTTAAAATTGGGTTAAAATTATAAAAGTAAGTAAATTCACTAGGCGTTGACCAATGAAATTATAAGTATTCTAGTGAATTTGCTCACTGTTGTAATTTTTATCTCATTTATGATATACAATCGAATCGCTGCATATATAAATTATAAATATATAGCAAAACACAACTTAACAACGATACAGTGTTACGACATGCGGTTTCCCGAGTTATCGATAATATTGCGGAACA
>NW_011626981.1:413259-473076 GCF_000204515.1 Acromyrmex echinatior
TATATATATATATATAAAAAGATTGTAAACAGAAATCTTAATGCCTAATGATTTTATGATATGATGTTAGCGCGCAAATTTATGTCATAAATTTCATTTTCTCGTGGTATCTATGTAAAAGGGATTAATTTATGACTCATTATGACTCATAATAACCTGTTTAATTAGGTTATATCAAGCTATTTATTTTATTATATTTCGTCTCCAAAATATAAAATACTTTTCATAAGACAATATTATGATAGAAGCACAGTAAATCATTATGAGTATCATGAGGAGTAACAACTCTTGAAGTGATAACTAACATCCTTAATTAACTAACATGCTTATTGCACTTAGAAAATTTCTCATTCTTCTTCCGAAATTCTTTAATAATACGTCTAATAATCGCTACTCGTTAGCAATTTCATTAAGGTAATAAACGTATCTCTGAGTACACATTGTTTTAAATAAAAAGATAATGTTTAACAATATACATATATCTAAATGAAACAATATCATTAAATATGTATGTGTTAAACGTGAAATCATTCATTATATACAAATTATTAAATTCTTATTTTGTTTAAAAATTATTGAAAAATAAGAAAATATTATAAATTATCTGATAAAAATCTCTCAATTACCGAAAACTTTTTAATTATTCCGTTGAATTCATCATTTATGAATTCACAACACGTAAGCCAATATTATTTTTTACTACGGTATCTGAATGTTACATGTTGTTAGTTCTGTAGCATTTCTTCATCTATCTTCTCTCTCAAACAAAATCTTATTTCGTCGGATGAAATTCCATGGAGGTTTCTAGTTTGTCGTCGTTTGCCTGACCTGGATGTCATCAGTATCTCCTTTCCTTTTACTTTTCGCAAACATCTTTTTTTTTGTCATTATTTTATTTGTCATTTTTCTGTCGTTATTTAGTAGCTCAAAATAAGTATGAGAATACTGCAAGAAACTAATTTTATTAACATTGTGTGTGTTGTGTAATAAGACTGCCAATATTTATAATATCGCAAAACTTTAATCAACTACACTTACACTATGCTCATTTTTTCGATAGATAGTGTGCTAAAAATTTTCATAAAGAAATATACATATTTAAAAGTGCAACCCAGTATCCGAAAAATCAGAATTTTGGATTTGGTAATGATTACACGAATCTATTTCTATTTATTTCAATTCTTTGGGAATTAAAATAGATAGAAATGAATTCGTGTGGACATTGCCGAATATATAATTTTGATTTTTCGGATACTGAGAACATATTCCAAAATATTAAAATATCTTTAAAGAAAAATACTTAAGCCTCCTAAGTTTTTGTAAAGCTTATTTGTATAAAATAAATCATCAACATAATAAATTTGTTATTATTTTAACCAAGAATAGATTTATTATTTTAATCAAGAAATAAAGTTTATATCTTCTCAGCACCATTCGCGTACTTGAAGTAAATTATTTAGGTTGTTACATATTTTGATAAATTTTACCTGTTGGGTAGCAAGATTACCCAATCACATGCGTGGATTACCAGATTTACCTAAAATTTACCAAAAGGTGGAACAACCGACCCTTATTTGTACATAGTCGCTGTGTCGCTCAGAATCCATTTTCATATGTAATTAAATTTGCTAATTAAAATATGATAATTTCAAATACATAGTAGAAACAACACATCTTCGATGTTTACTTCTCGTAAAAGAAATTTCACAAAAGATAGACATGGAACACAGTGTACACTGCAATGCAAAAAAAAACTTCAATCGATGATATTCCGTATACATGTATATGCACTTGACGATATACCGAATTCTTTCGCGCAGTCAATATTGATCAATGCAACTTACAGCGTTCACTTACGATGAAGCGGAGAAAAATGACGGAAATTCGTGTACGCCCTTCGCTGTATTGGTAGCATGATTAATATGACCAGAAAGGAAGGTAAGGACGAAGGATTGTAATATGGTAGGCTCTCTCTTTTTCTATAGAAACGAAGAGAGCATTATACTGTGCATATTGGAAATCGATATGTACACTCGCCTGTTGCCACATTGCATACGCATTTGTCCGATTTCATGAATGTATTGCACGATACTAATTCTTTCTGTCGAGCATGACCTACGGGCTTCGCACGTGACAACTTGATACGATTTATCGATAATATTTGCAAAAACGTTTAATTAATCATTTTACAATTCGAATAATGTCTGTTTCCTTAATCATAAGAAATCTTTTAAAGTTTCCATCACAATTTTATAAACTTATATCAGATGTTTTTTAATAATTGTAAGTCATATTCATCGATGCTTTATTAACAAAAATTCGTAACACAAAAAGTGAAAAAAATACATGATAGTATTTATTTGGTAGATAGCAACAATAGAAAGAAAAATTGGAAAAAATTAATAACAAAGATGTATTATATTAATGTTGGTTAAATGCATATTTTTCGATCGGGATTACAAAGTCTTACTATAATTGATATTTCTTTCGTAACTCCGACAATTTAGTATTGTCTCATTTAAATAGTAACTGTGTGAGCTATGTTTAATTATACAAGATGCACTCGTGATGCATTCCTAATCATTATGACCTAGTTGAGAAACTGTTTCAAAGCGACTGCCTTTTCTTAATTAACGCAATGAAGACACGTATTTTTTAAATCTTGAAATGTCGCATTTTATTTCAAAGAAACGTTGATGAACATAATTAGCTAAATATACATTTTAATTTGAAAAAGAAAAAATCTTCAAGATTGTCTTCAAATTTTATTATTGTGGCAAAAAATCACGTTTGTAAATATTTTAGAAATGTTAAAAATTAAATTTAATAAAATAGAAAACAAAATGTAAATACTATGTTTTAATTTTGAAATGATAATGTCATTTCAATATAATAAAAAATTAAAAGTTGTAAAAATGGAAAAATAAAATAAATAAATAAAAAATAAATAAATAAAATATTATTATATAGGACAATGTTCTTCTTTAAATTAAATATAGTGTGGCTATTATATTGCATCAATGAGTGAAAGAAAAAAATCATTTTATATATTGTATATTCGACAGTAAATTATATTTGATGCTTTCACATTTCGATAATAAAGGAAAGAGAAGAGGAGAAGAGCCGCAGATAATACGATAAGTTTTCAAATAAGTTTTGCGACATAAGAAATGGTATTATCGGTTTTTCCAATTCTGTTGTATTACGGATATCTTTCATCGATGATTAAATCTACTGCAGAGATAGTAAAAAAAAAAGAAAAGTAATTGTAGTTTTTTTCGTATAATTTCTTCTGAGATTATTCTGATAAACTATCATCATGGACACAATATCGAAAAGAATGATATAGACTTGAGCGTTTTATATTTATGTATAATAAATGAGTATATAGATTACACATTGATTTCTCTTATAATTTTCAAAAATTAATTAAAATTTTTATGATGTTGATATCTCGTTTTTAAAATCTCGATAATGATACAATGAAAAAAAGAATATTTCTTGAATAGTA
Source organism: Acromyrmex echinatior (assembly GCF_000204515.1). Next base: position 416,771 of record NW_011626981.1, read on the forward strand.
TTAAGTAAACATTTCTTTACTATCGATAAATATTTATTTAAAAAAAAAGTAATAATTACTTAAATCAATTAATATCTATAAATATGAGAGAGAACGCTGATTCTCGGTTAAAGTTAGATGTTATGAATATAATATACATATATTCTTAATTTAAATTTAATTATCTCAGATATAACTGTGCGCCGAAACATTTGGATATTCCTTTATATATATATATATATATATATGCGAAAAATATTACCTTAGCCAAGATTCGAATCTGGCAGAGGTAATATTTTTCGCAGAGATAATAAATTCCTTATTTCATATATAGGAATGTCCGAATATGTTTCGGCGCCTTATCATATTTATATTATTAGCGTCTCAGATCGATTGTAATTTTAATGTCCGAACGTTTCAGCGCACAGTTACATCTGAGATAATTTAAATGAAGAATATACATTATATGAATATATATTGTATTGAATATTCATAACATCTAACTTTGATCGATTATTGGCATTCTCTCTAATGTTTATGTATGTATATCATTTACACAATCGTATTTGTCCTTCAAATAATATCTGTTTACGTTTAATAAATATATTTTTATTTGCAATAAGGAAATATTTAATACTATTCAAGAAAATACTACTTAGATTTAGGAATTTTTTTCGGTGTTTCTTAAATTTCATGAATGATTTCTTATATGTTCAAGAAAGAATTTCAATGGTAAAATATAAAAATAAAAACTACCTAATAATAATTATTCGTTATGTATAAAAATTAATGTTTTATATTTAAAATCGAGTATGACCTATTGATTTAAAAATTTAAAAAAATTGTATACACAAAATTTCCAAGAAAAATGCAAAATTAAAAAAAAATAATTGACTTTTGATGTATTCCTGTTAACCTAGTTGAAAAACAGTTTCAAACGACTACAGTCCTTTTTTCATTAACTTTATGAACTATAAAGACACATATATTTTTCAAACTTCGAAATGTCACTTCATTTCAAGCTTGAAATGAGGTGAAAATTACAAAAGTAAATAAATTCACGAGAATGTTTATAATTTGATTGGTCAGCATCTATTTAATTTGCTCACTTTTGTAATTTTCACTTGAATTACTAATGTTCACCAATATGTGATTAATTTTAATCTTAATTCAACTTACTCTTCATTTTTTCCATCTATAATGTAGGCACTCCTATCCATTGAAATAAGCTTCTGTGGTCCAACCAGTTACAGATCCTAGAAGTCCGACTATAAATCCAACTGTTCGAGATGCTGAGTAGATATAATACCGACCATACAACGCCCTCCGATACCCGAGCACCATCTAGTGACAGTTTTGTCCGTTCGTTTCCATCTGTTTCCATCGCGTTTTCATGAACTCTGATCGTGCGCCGCCACTTGTGAGTTACCGTTCCGCGTCGTCGAAAGGCCGCGTCGTTGTGATTGTTGACAGCCACCGTAGGGTAAGCTTGGTACAGCTGTGCGTTTGTCACGGCTACACAGTAGTTTCCCTCATTGTCAGCGGCACTGGAGCCTCGTCCGCCGTTTGCGTCCCGACGCGGCCACATTCAGGCTGTGTGTCCCGGCCAGCGTCACCCGTCACGTCGACAGTTCGAGCCGCATCGTTGTCGAGAGACTGGAAGAGACACGGAACTGGGAAAAATGAGGTATTTATTGTCCACACCTGGCGAACGGATATAGCGTTCTCGCGCTTTTCGCATCATCTTGTCGCTCTTCTTGCACTCCCTCACGAATCATTTTTGCGATCGTCATGTCGTCGATTGTGTGAAAGCGGAACGGGACGCGCGACGGTTGTTTTATGAAACGAGAGAAACGGTAGAATGTTCGCGAGCGGGAATGGGAAAGCGCATCCGCATTTATCAGCCGCCATCTTTCCCGCGCTGACGTTCTGCTCACCCCCAAATGCTGATTCGCGCCTCGGGCATTTAATTCGGGAAAGTCGGAAGCATTGCGAGGACTTCTTCGTTGAATATTCTCCTGCTTTTGTTTTTTTATAGGGCATGCTTAAATGTGTAGGTTTTTTGTCGTTATGTTGCGTGTTTGGTAATACGTGGGTGTCTCTACGTGCCATATTATATATCTAAATTGCGCGCGTGGCTTCTGGTACACACACACACACACACACACACATACACATACATACACATCATACACACGCGCGTGCGCGCGCACACATCACGCTTGTCGTGTGTGAGAATGGTGTCACGCCTAATTGTTGACGGATTACATGTGTGTATCGTCAAGGCGCACGTACGATGGTTTGAAAATGGCTGAACCCATGGAGACACACATGTGTTTGTGTATGTATGGATTCTGATACGCGTACTGCAGTACTTGTCACGAAGAAGCTGCATTGTCGTCGCGTGATTTTCATTGCGTTCACGTCGAGATTTGGTGACGTTATCGCAAATTATCGAGTCACGTGCATGATAGTTATGAACTGGAGTCTCGATCATAGTATTTCATGTAATGCTTCTGGGAAGTATCGCTTCTGCCAAGTATTACGGACTTTATGTTATGCGATAATCCGTAATTAATTATGGGCGCGTTAATTTTTCTAAACGCGCGATTGATGTCAGCGTCACACTTGACATTTTAATACATTTTAAATTAAATTAAGCTAAGTTATTTTGTGCCTAGCCTTCTCCGAATAGTGTGAACTTTATCTAAATAGATCTAATCTTTTTCAAAAAATGTTTTGAACTGTATACCGGTGCAATAAGTTGGAGTAAAACAAACTGTATTTAGATTTGGTTTTCATTACGGTATTAAAAACTTTCTCGTTTTTATCAAATATCAAACATATATCTTTCACTTTAAAAATGTAGTGCATTCTATACAAAATAGACTTATATTCTAACTTATTGTTATTCTAACCTAACCAATTCAAACATTCTTCTCAAAAAAGAACAATTATTTAGATCAAATTTATTTGTTCGTTGAATTATAGATAAGAATGAGGTTAAACATAATTGAATTTTATTTTTAGAACGGTGGTTTATCTTAATTCTGTTATTTATAGCAGTAGATCACAGATGACTACGATGAACGGGAAGAGGCCCTCTTCGATCCCGTGTAGACATCAGCCAGAGATATTATCGCAACATTCTGACTTGATCAAGTATATTTATGATTGTAAGTATACATATGCAATACAATTTAAATGATTGAAATATATTTCTCTGATATTTATTTTTTATATTTGTTGCATTTTTTTCAGCATGGAATTCTGTATCTAGAGAGCTAGATATGTGTCACAATCAACCACACAGTAACTCCTCTAATTATAGAAATGGAGCGTCAGTTACATATTATCAAGAACGTGAGCCAAATCCACAGTTGAAAGGTAAACATTTTGCTTTTGTGCTTTATCTAGAAGCAAAATTGGTACAATATTATTATTGTATATTATAAGTTTAATTTAAACTCGAGAATTTATCTTCTTTTATTTGTTTCTTATTCTTGATTTAGAGAATTATGTGTGCGCTATAGTGGAAGAGATTAATTTCTTTAGAGATATTCAATTATTTTGTTTTATTGTATTATGTTTTTTTTTTGTAAATTTTGTTTCATTTTATTATTGACTGGAATATATCGTGGATGAAAAAAATGTAGTATTGTATTTTATATCTTTTTACAGATTTTGAACCATTTAATTTGGAAGCATGGTGGGGACAGCGTGTTGTGCAAAGTGTTATTACTACTAGAAATGCAAATTCCTAGTGCCAGGCCCAACATGCTGACTATAATCGGACATTTTCAAACAGACATAAGAAACAAAAAAGATAAATTGCGATTTTAAATTCAATTTTTGTTTCTTTTGAGATTTATTTTATACTTTTGACAATGATACTTTAAAGCTGGGATTCAAGAATAGAGAAATTGTAACATATAAAAAATATAAACAGTAAGACTTAAATACTAAAACATTCGAACATACACATAAGTAAAACAAAGAGTTTTAAAATGGTAATTTTATATTCTCGAGAATTTTTTATGACAATTGATTAATTTACTATTTAAATCTTACTGCTTACGTTTTTACACAATGAAAGAAAGACAATAGATAAACACAAAAATTACAATTAAATCTCAATTTTGTTTTATATATGTAATGTACGTATTTATCTGAAGATTTTTTAATGTTTTAATAAGAAAAAGAAAAGAAAGAATGCGGATTGTGTAATGTTGGTAAATGTGACAGTAATATGACAGAAATGTTGTTATGAATAGTAAAGAGAAAGATAAGAATACAACAGAAACATAAGCATGGATATACGAAAACATTCCTTTTATGTCGATTATATTTTACCAAGATATATTAAATTTTTTTTTTGAGCTTTTTAAAATACATTAAACGAAAGATCAAACATAAGAAACCATTTCCTTGTTTATATTATTGTCTTTGTAAAACTATAGAGTACTAAACTAATTTAAGAAAATTATTTCGAATTATTTATTTTAGTTATTAAATAGTACGCAATATATAAATTCATAATATAACACTCTTCATATATATACATATATATATGTGTGTATATATATATATATATATATAATATATAATATACATTTCTAAGATGCTGTACAATAGATGCTGTACTGTATTTCCATGTTATTTAAAAAGAAATTAAAGATTATTATGTTTTTTTTATCTCCTTACAATGTTGGGCAAAATATGTTACTGTTCAACAATGCACAAAGCATTTACAAAGTGCTCAAAGTTTGTTTGATAAAAGTTTCATAGACAAATTTTAGGACTTGTATTTTAGAATAGACATAAATGTACTTTTTCACACGTTGCATTTCACATTTCCAAGATTTTTCACCTTCATGAAATGACTGCACTTAGATGATACGTAAATTATAAATAAAAGCATTTTCCACTTGTCGAAGGAGATTTTGTTAACGTACAGGATAGATACTGCACTTGAAATTAATTGCAATGTGAAATAGCGTAATGGTTATTGCGATTTTAAATATACAATACAACATGTATACTCTTATTATTATGTATGTACATCTATGCGTGTATAGTTATTATGTAAATTTATTCAAATAATGTTTCTAATGACAAAACAATAATGAGCAATGTCTTTCTACACACATGTGAATTTTTATTTTTTTGTGTTCCCGCTCATCCATCCTGTTTTATAAATTCTCTGTTGTAAGAAAAACGACTCACATAGCGAATTCGGTCACTTGAAATTAGCAAAATTAAATGTAAAAATATATAAATATTTTAAACGATTAACTATCTACTAATGATATTGTCACATTATTTAACAAAATGTATGTGTATCATTTCATTGTCAAAGTTGATTATATTGTATCACCGCATTGAGATAGTTTATATAAAGCAGCTTTTAATATGCACTGATCTAGTGTAGTGCAAGTGATTCATCATAATATACAATATGTTAAAATATAAATTATAATTTTGGCTCAAATTTTATTGTGTGTTAATGTAATTTTATTATCTTTATGATACAGAACGTAAGAGTGCAAGAAATTTGTGATTAATATCCGATGCACTAGGTCAAGCTTGTACAATGACGGAACATACGAAATTCCTGAGAAACGATGAATTCTTCGAGTGCATTAGGGCTACTGATACGGTAGCTATTCGCGTGACATTTCATGAATGGAATGTGAGGTATAACAGAACCGCCAATAGCTGTCATACCAAAGACACACTAGCAAATTCCAGCTTTTTCGAAAATAAACGTTTTGAATTTTGTATAAAATTTTTTATTAAATTTTTTGGATAACAGTTATATTCGTCCATTAATGAAGAGAGATCGGTTATCTGTGCCATGTTAAATAATTTCTTCTTAAATGAAAATTTTGAATGATTATTAATTATTCCACTTAGGAAAATTAATTAATCGTATATAATTAATGATTTGAAAATAACACTTTTTTGTTAGTAATAAACTATTGTTGCTCGATGCGCGGTAACAAAAAATGCAAATTAAATCTAATGTTTAATTTCTAAAATGTCAAAATGAAGTTTACCTTCGTTTCATATATTTTTTCCAAATTTTTATTATATGTACATTTTATAATATCGAGAATAATAAAATTGTGAAATATAGGTGAATAAAATGAAAGAGAAAATAAAGAAAATTATATTTTTGCATAATGTTTTTAATATTTCATTCTCCTAATTTATTAAAAGAAACATAAATTAAAAGAAAATTTTTCAATTTATTAAAATTAAAACCCAATCCGGCACGTAAGAATTTGATAAGAAATAAAAAGAATCAATAAAAAGAATAAAATAAAAAGATCATCTCTCAAATATACAAATACGAGCAATATATTGATACACGATTCATCAATACATATATTTAATTAAAATGCAAGGAGTAAATTACGTTCGACATAATTCGCACTATGAGACGTTAAATAGTTCCTAAATTCGTGTTGAGAGCATTTCGTGGCGGTAAACTGGATGTTACGCGATGTGCTACAATACACAAAGGCAAGTGCTCAGTCGACCGTTTTGTTTTGGTAGCAGTGACGGGCGCGGTTACGCGGTCTAGTGTGCCATTGTGTATACAAAGCCCCGCCGGCGTGACGCTATCATTCATGGTGAGAGTGAGCGAGACTCGATCTGGTAGGTGATGTGGCGTGAATGTTGTCCCATTAGCTTTAAGGACGTGATCACGATGAGTACGAAAACGCAATCTCTCTCGATTATTTAACGATTGATAAATAGTCGTCACTCACCCCATAGTTGCTCCATTGTTGCCTGACGCTTCCTCCTCTTCCTCTTACTCACAAGTTCTGTTGTTGCTCTTTCGCAGCGAACCCACTTTCGTTTGCGAAAATATTGTTATTTACGATCATGCTACACTCTCGTTAAATCTCGCGACGCGACGCGCATTTTCTTGTCACGTTGTTGCGGAAGAATTACGCGGGACTTATAGGTAGAAAAATTATAATTAAAGTTACAAAATTATAAAAAATGGCTTCTACAATGAGATTTTAAGACGTAAAACTTAATTAAGCTTTAATTTTTAGCCGTAAGAAATTGATCAATCATAATCAAATATAAGGAGAATATTCGACTTGATTATAATTAATTTTTTACGGCTTAAGACATAAAGCTTAAAGCCGACAGTACACGATGCTTGTTTTATTGTTGGATGCTAGCTGGATTAGAAGTCAGTACCACAGTCAGCAATGCGGTGGCAAAAATCTAATGAAAGCTAGCAATCCAGCAAGAAAATAAGCATCGTGTGTCGCCAATTTAAGTCTTAAAATCTTGCTTTAAAATTTCGTTATAGATATCATTTTAAAATCGTAGACGTCGTTTTAAAATCTCATCGTAAACGCTGTTTTAATAAGATCAAGGTAATATCAAGTTAAAGTCAATTCAGGAAAAATTATAATAATGTTTTAAAACACTTTTAACGGTCATTTTGTGATGAATTCTTGACACAATGAATTCTTGTTTTTTAAGTGATGTTTTCAATTAAAAAATCATATCACAAAGTGTTATTGTCAAAAATATTGAATGACATGGCCATTATGATTTTTCTTAAATTGACTTTTACTTGATATCATCTTGATCTTATAATTGTTAGTGAATTTAATTGAACGCATTAATGTATATTAAAGTTATACATTGATATAATCTGACAATGAATGTATAATATTCTACAATAAGTCATAAATCTACAATTAGTAATAAATCAGAAATCAGAAGCTAGAAATTGGCCAATCATAGTCAAATATTTTTTTCTTAGAAATGCTCATTTTTCAAGATATTTAAGGAGTCCAGAACTTTTCGAATATCCTGTATAATAAATTTATATATTATTATATAAGCACACATTTTTACATTAATCCATGTTTTAATATTCGTATTTTGTCGTTCCAATTTTCGTCGCCTAGAAGTTTCGTTTACGCTTATGTTACTATCTCCTTATATTCGATTTATGCTCCGATTTTTATTTTCGCCAGAGATTCGCTGTATGATTTTGTATTCTACCTGAGACGAGCGCGCACAGCTCAGTGATCCACTCGACGCTTGTGACATTGCGAAATCAGAGATCGAATTTGAAATGGCGTGATGGCGTGACGGAGGATTTGGCAGAATTGCGCAGCTAACCGTCTTCAGGAGCAACCGTCGCGATCCGTCATACGTCGCTTTCATACGATTGTTAATCCTGTGTAGTGCGTGAATAAGTATACGAAATTGTTAAAATTTAAGACGAACATTCGCATAATGGTTGTTAGATTCTTTAATGTGATTGATTTAGACATTTAGATCCAGTGAGGAACTAAGAGCAAGATCAATCATGTTAAAGAATTTTACAACAGTTGCAAAGCTGCTTTTGCTGCGGAACGTAGTCAATGCTCGTGCGGTTAATCTCATTTAAATTCAATGTACGAACGCGAAATTTCCGCTTTGCTATTATACAATACTTAATGTCGAGATGTGAAATACAGTATCGACCGCGAATAATTTACCAATCAAATACTTGCTTCTTGATTTAGTGCTGCGATATTCTATTAACGACGATACACGTTTGGAAGTAATACCGGAAACTTAATCCTCGTCGCGTGATACTCATGACGCAAGTCAAGTTTAGAGATAAGCGGTGCAAGAGACAACAAATGCCATTGATCATTCGCGAACGTTGTATGTGAGTGTAAATGCATGAAGAAGAAGTGCAATGAGATGGAAGACATGGAAGATGAAGGAAGGAGGAGATCTGAGAGGCATCGGGTGTCGGTGGAGCTACGATGAAATGAGTAATGACTACTTATTTATTATCTACTTATAGTGGATTTTGCTACATTAAGATTTCTCCGCTACTCGATTTGTCTCCGCAATATCTTAAATTGAAATCCGTTATTATAGATTTGCGGCATATCGCGTTGATGAAAAAAAAATTGCGAACGTTCTGAAATGAATTTCGTGATCGTAATAACGATTCATTTGTACGATGAATTTTCCATAAATTGATTGCGTGGGTGAGTTAATGGAAATAACGATAGCAGTGGAATAACAATAATTAGTAGTCATCACGATTACTTTCTGCATCAGCGATTTTTTTATTAAATATCTATTTACATAAATAAAAGACTCAATGTGTGCAATCGTCTTTATTTTATAAAAATATTAATTGGTTTTATTACTGTATTAATTTCGATACGTTTTTGTGTGTTACAAGTGAACGTGTTGCTCCGCTGCTGTACATCGACCAATGAGTGTTATTCATGTAACTTATTTTTTCTTATAATTTTTAGCTCATGAATTTTATCTCGTTATAATTTTATGAAAATAAATATGTACGTAATATACATAATGAAGGTATATATATATATATAGTATTATTATAATAGAAAGGAATTCAGAGAGTTAAATCGTTTTTTTTCTTGACAATTCTAATTAAAAAAATTTTTATTTGATATAATAATAAGTGTAGCAAAAAATAATTATATTATTTTTTAATATTTAATGCTAATTTTTCTGAGTATTACAGTAGTTAAAAAATTAGAATTTATTTCAGAGATTTTATAAACATAAGACTTTATTATAAATTCACTGATTTTTTCTTTTTTTTGAAAATGCTTGAGATTTAAAGCAAATTAATATAACACATATGAGAATATTATATATATTGTAAACAAATATATTATATATTTTTTAAAACCAAATTGTAAAAATTCTTTGTATAAATTCAGAGTTAGTTAATTGTATTAAATTAATTTTCAATTAAAATGTGTTACAATATTATATATTTAAAATAATTCACGTAGAATATTGGAAAATTTTTATTTCGATATAAAAATTAAAGTTCATGAAGACATACATACATTGAAAAAAAAACATGTAAAGAAAAATGTATACATTCGTATTTACAGTTGTGATTTAAAATAATATAATTGTTGTTTAATAATTTTTTCTCGAATTTCACATTATTTTTTATAAATTACGATATATTAAACTGATAATTTTAAACTTTGATAATTAAATTTTGGACGTTAAGCCGAGTAATTAACAAAAGTTTTTTTTAATTTACGAACTACTGATTTATAAATTAATATTTTTTATCACATCGTTACTGTTGAGCGCGTTTATTTCTTGTATCGATATCACATGAATTAATCGTGGATCAATATTAGCTACAAACATCTAGAATTGATAATTCTAGTATAAAATATTTCATTGGTTATACAACACATACACACACAGAACATTTGATTTTGATTAGGAAATTTTTCAAATTGATTAAAACATCCGATTAGTATACGATTAGTATGCAATATTTATGTAAATAAATGATATCAAATTTTTTATTACGTTTTGACTTAATTCCTACATTGTTTATTCACTGACTAAAGATTGCAACACTTTTCTTTTAATGGATTTCGGAATGCAATTTGTTCACCTAGTGATTAATTCTTACTTATGGATCCATAAATAAGAATCAATCATTCAGTGAGTAGACTGCATTGAAACCCATTAAAAAAAAGTGTTGCAATCTTTTAGTCAATGAGTGTACATAATTTTATCTTTATTTTATAGATGTATATTTTATATAAATTATTTGAATATTAGTATCTCTACTTAATGACAATGTATTGACGACGTTAGCCTAAAAATTTATATAAAGAAAAGTGAAAATATTGATATAATAAAAATGAAGTGGAGATATAAAAATGATTGATCAAGTAAAATTTATGTACAATACATATAAATAGAATTTCTGTATCCATAATTAAAATCCATACGATATAGAACAAATAGGAAAGTGAATTTTTCAATGATGCGTGTAACAACGTATGTATATATATTTGCTGGTTTCTCTGATGTCTCAGAGGATGTTAGTCGAAACGACATTGCATGACTAAACTTTCTTATTGGAGTCGCTGGGGTATTGTGCAATTGCACCGTGCCGATCGTGACGTTTGCTCCTCAGGTTTGTCCGATGTAAGCTCAGTGCAAGAGCGTGAAATGGAAACCTTGGGGACAGATAGGGCGTGTGTGTGAATGCACTGTGTATGTGAGACTGAATTGCAATCGGAGATTATATCGATTTGATCGAATTTCACATCGTGCCAAGGAAACCGTACCACTGTATACTCGACTGTAATCTTTTTTTTATTTGCTTGCTTGTAAGAGAAAAATGTTTTTCTTTTTGCATCTCAAGAATAACTTCAGAAATCGTTCCTGAATGATTTGTTGCACAAATCGATCTTTAAGTAACTTTTTTTACTTGTATAAAAGTTTTGTAAAACTTTCATCGTGGAATAATAAACTTTTGGATGAATGAAAGAGGTTTTTGAATAATATAAAAGATAAATGCACAAAATGCAAAATTGTACACTTAAGTTTCTTGTAATTTTTAAAAATATTTTTTACTTGAATTTCTAATTGAATTTATTTTATTTATCACAGAATTATACAAAATTAAATTTTATGTTGTGAAATTTGTAGAAACATATTTTGAGTTATGTATGTTTAAATTATTAATATCATTTTACTTGAATTTATGACAATATTTTTTATTGTAAGAAATATTCTTTACTGATACTTTTTTTTTATAAAACATTGTTTTTCTGTTTTGTTAATTTCTTTATTATTGGAAGCTGAATTTCAGTTTTAAAAAAATGTTTTCTGACAATGATTTTTGTTTAGTTAATTTTCTTAAATTTTTCGAAAAAAATACTGTTGGAAAATTATTTAGTAGAATATTTGGAACAAGTTCGCAATATATTAAATTTACATCTTATATTAGTCTTTGATTATGTAAATAAGTAATTTTTTAAAATATTATATGTATGATTTGAAATTTTTCTTCTTGTAATTAAGTTATTTTTTTTTAATAGTCAAACGAAAAAATTAAAAAAATAACAATTTTAAAAATGTAAATTTATGCTTTATAAGAAAGTGCATAAAACTTTAATTTTTTTCTAATTTTAATTATTATGCGTTGCTTAGTGTTATATTTAATTGTGAATTAAAAATATTTTATCTATTATAAATTATTCATCATTATTGTTGTAATTATATAACATCAACAAATTTGCGAAAAAATGATTTGTATTTTAAATAACAAATATTGTATAAGAAGGAACCATTTACCATATATATTTTTATGTTTATTTTGTAAATGCGTCTTTACTTCTTTTTTAAATTATTTTTGTTCGAGACTTTGGTGTAATAAAGATCACGTTATACGTGGAGGAAGCTTAAGCCGTGATAATCCAAGACTCGTAAAACTTTCGCATTAACTTAAGGGCATTCGCTTGGACGAATATTCTCTTCGCCGTTTCACGATAAAACCATTAGATGTGCGTTTACGGTAAAAATGCTGCGGGTTCTATCGCGTTTCTTGAGGAGTGAACGAAATGCTTCTTGCTTTTCTTTTTATCGGAATATACTTTTGTTATCGACACGAGAATATATATATATATATATATATAGTTAGCAGTTATTGCAAAAGTATGTGCTGTAAAAGATGATAAAAGTTGAACAAAAATATTAAGACATAACCTTAGATATAACTTTAAATCGTAAACTATTTCCTTCTGTTGTAGTTAATTAAAAGAAAAAAAAAATAGATTGATGCAAATAAAAAAAGAAATTATTGCAATCTTTAACACAAAATATATTGTTATATATGTATAACAAATATGACTATTCTTTCGTATACCCTGTTATATATTATTCCTACTTCTAAGAGCATTGTTGTTAATTGTAGTCTTGAAATTGCTCGCAATATTATCGAAATGTTCATCTTATCTTCAATAGAATCGTAGATTTTATCGACTGCCTGTTATTAAAGGCAAACGGGACATTAGATGTGACGACGTCTCGCCAACGCATCGTTACACTTTATTTTCCTTCATGCTCGATCGTTTTATGCCGCGTATAACAAGATTTTTATCTAGGAAATTACGGTCGAAAGCTACCATTCTTTACCTTAAGTTTAACCTTAATATTTTGTCACCTGTCGATTCTTGGTTCTTGTATAATTCTATATAGTGTAAAAAAGGTTTTAAAAACCGAGTACTCGACCTCGATATCAACTGTATGTGACATCCGTCTAAATTATCGAGAAATATTGAGGAAAAATAATATCGGTCAACGTCAGTGTTATCGAGAAGTTTTCATGGTCTCTCTGAATAATGGATGATCTCTATAATGATTCTCGAGAATATCAGGGGATTGGTCTTTGTGTTTGATTGTTCGAAGTTGCGAGTCAATGCCGGCTTGATGACAATTTGTGCTTGATTGTTCGAAAAAAGAAATGTTTCCTCAAAGATAGTTCCACGGAATTAAATGTGAAAAACGTACGACGCTGTTAGTAGATCGAATGCATATTAATTAGAGAGTACTCTTTGATCTATGCTGTATACGACACTATTGCGCTTGAAAGTTACAATGGGCTTTCGTTCAAAGTTTAGCTATCGCGCTATGTCAGATAGAGGTCGGTAGAGAAGTATTAATCGAAAAAATCTCGTAATTTTGTTATTGTTGAATAAAGTGATTGAACATCATGTATATCATGATGTATAAATCATGGAATTAAGAGAAACGTTTAAAAATTTGTGTTTCAAAAATTTATTTTACATTTCTTAAATCATAAATATATCGAAAATATATTTTGTAGAAAGAATGTGCTAGTTGGAATACTTAAAATTTGTTAACAATTTTTTAACTTTTTAAGTGTATAATAACATTATTACCTACGTTTTAACTTTGATTAGTGTATGAATTCAATAAAATTCTTTTTTATTGAAATTAAATTAAAATAATTAAATTGAAGTATAAAGCTTGTATAAGATCAAATCAGTTACTTTCACATAAAATACAGTTTTGTATTTTTAATCAATTATGGTGCACAAATATCTAAATACGATGCATTTGATTGAAAAGATCTAATAATTTGAAAAGTCTAATAATTCTTATATTCTAAATCTATTTATAATGTATTATAAAATTTATTTAATAAATTTAATTATAAGTAATTTATTTATAAAATAATATTTTATAAATATACATAATGAATTTTTACGTATATTTGAATATAGTGATACAAGATTATCAAATGATTATTATTTTATCTATTTGCTCTATATGGTTTGTACATCAATATTCTCTAAGTGATCATGAAATCGATCAGTTTCTTATACAAAGCCCGTGTATGTGTTAGCTCTTTTGGAATCTATGAGAAACTGTTCTTTAAGGATAAGATGAGATGCCTTGCAAGACATAAACTTGCCTGTTCAATTTATCCCTAATGGATCCTACCGCTGTTCTGCACGCTTAAGCTGGCAGGTTCTATGTAACGGAAGTTTGAAGAAACTTATCTCTAGGGATTGTTCAGTATCTGTTATAGGTGTTTGCAATAAATAATTCAATACAATCTGCATTTGATCTATTTTTTTAAGTCACTTTTTAGATTTTATCAAGATATTAAATTAAACTTTATGATATCGAAAATATGATATTACATTAATAAATTTTTGTAGCTTGTGAATAGAATGATATTTGTAGCTCACGAATAAAGTAAATCTATCATGTTTAAAAATATAAAAGATTTCTTTTTAATTATATTTGTTATTTATATTTCAAAATATAAATACATATACATTATAAGAAGAACGACTGTATATGAAATCGAATAAAGTAAAGAATGCCGAACGGTTAAAATTAGATGTTACGAATATATTTAATCAATTTTTTGTTCCAAATGTGATTGCGCGCCGATAATTATCGGACTTTCAACATCCTCATTATGAAACATTTTAATAACTCTCTAAATAAAACCTCTAAAAAACGAAAACAAACTTATTGCGAAAAATATTACCTCAGCCAGAGTTCGAACTTGGAACCTCTCAACACCTGAATACATATATTTATTTTTAAAAAATATCTACGTTCTAAAATTTGTAGACAAATAATATTAATAGATATAAAGAAATAGTAATTGAACACACAAATTTAAGTTTTATTTTATATTACTTAGATTATTTACCGTATTGCTTTATATTTACTATTATTTTATTACTTTTGATTTAATATTTCTATATATAGGCTAATAATAACCATCTGTGGTTGTAATAATTATTTACATGTAATTTTGCATGTAATATAAATACACATAACCCAAATAAATATACACATATTTAAATACATAATAATAATAATCTCTCTGTAGTATATATTATCGCACCGCAGATATCCAAAACGTAACCACGAAATATTGTAATGCTCTCTCTATATATATATATATATATATATATATATATATATATGTGTGTGTATGTATATATCTGATTCACATTCTCGTGGAAATTCGCGATCGGTCATCGCTACACGTGGCGATATGCATGCATGTTCCTGACATCGGTAATGTTCCGTATAACTTTACGGGTTGACAATGTGTCACTCCTCGGACGTGTTACAGTACGGTGGTTGAATATCATAATCGAATTGATTTACACTCGTGGTAATTCTTGTGTTTTGGCTTTATTTGACTTTTACAACAGTATGTATACGATTATACGCATGTTATGAAATTTTGCACTGGCATGGGCGGTGAGAACTGCTTGATAAACGTTTGATAACGTTTACGAATGTATGGAGAACATTGTTGCGAATGGTGATGGAAATGTTATATCATGTCGCTTGGGAACTTGCGGATCGATAGCGCAAAATGGGCCGCAACATGGTTGCCTTTTGTTCGAAGAACTTTTGTACATGAAAGTGGACGATGCTCTCAGTTGGAAATCACTGCAGCAAGGAAGTATAACAATGTTCTGTTGGCACTCTCGGTTGAAAGTGACATAACATTATATACATGTATAGGTATAGGAAAATTGATCTAAAGATACTATATATTGACTTTTATAATATTAAAGAGTTAATGTTCTAATAACAATTATTTCTATAAAGTAAGATTATCGAAAAAATACATTAAAGAAAAGAAAGTAAATAAAAAAGTATACATTATTATCCATGCAAATTTAAAAACATACACATATATATATACATATATACATATATATTTTACAGACACATTACGTGAATTTTATCATTTCTTTGCTATTAATTATTATCGAGAATGTACTTTAAACGGACTGAAACAAAATATCTCAAAGTTGAGTTAGAAAGGGAAGTATCAATGGAAGTTTAACAAATTAGCGCGGAAAGTAAATTTATCTCTTTCGAGATAGTGCCATGTTGATTGTAAAGTACGCTGCATTTTCTTTTTATCACGTTCCGAAGTTAATTGGGTTGTTTGAATCTGCACATGTATAACCAAGATCGTTCGCCTGGCCATTTGCCATTAATTTGCGTACTCTTTTGTAGCAAATCCCGCTGTGTTTGCACCTGTACATATGGGTACAGTTGCATTTAAATACATTGGACACTTGAGAGAGCGTCGATGAATGGCGTTTCAAATTAAATGTTTCAAATTAAACGACTAATATTGTGTTTTGTCAATGATGCGCAACTTTAATTGTGAATATCGCAAAAAGTGTTTAATAGAAATTGAAGCTATAATATTGAGAAAAATTATTTCTATAATCGCCCGCGGTGAAATATTCTGCACTGTAAATCCGGAACATAACTTGCCGATTTATTTTTAGTTGTACAAAATATTCTTCAATAAATTTTCATTCGCGATAAACGCCAAGGCATTTGAATTTATAACGCTCGATACGCCTTCTCAATACATTACTCGTTTCTGAGTTACACCTGTGTGAAAATAATATTTCTTCTAAAGGAAGCTGAAAATAATTCATATTTAGAAGTAGAATACATCTTTAATTTATAGTTTAATTATTAAGCGATATTAATGTTACAACAAATGTTATAACAATAAATTAACTATAAGAATAACTATTATCTTGTTTAATTACAAAGAGGCACAATTAAATTTAAAAAATTATATAAAGTTTTATGTTTACTTCTTTTAAGTATATTTATAACATATAAGCAAAAAGAAAATTGATCTGTTGAAGGAATATATTATTCATTTCGAATATACTAAACAAAATAAATGAATATTTATTTCGTTCAATTAAAATACTAAACGATGAAGCATTGATTATAAACGAAACAATTATTTTGGAAATTCATTTTCGGACTTGTGTAAAATAAATGAAATGAATTAAATATTGAAAGTCAATTTCATCACTTGAATAGTATATTATTATAGTACATGTAAAGAGATAAACTGTAATAAAATATAAATATTTTAGAAATAATTTATATAATATTGGTATTAGATCGTATTTTAATTTTATTTGGATTAAAAATAATTTTATTCGAAATTATAAGGTATCCTTATTTTAATGGTATAATTTTTTTTTACATTTCTATGTATTTAAAGTCATTTCAAATAAATATAAAATATTTTGTAAATTTTGATATGCAGAATTAATATATGCTCAAGTATCTTTGTGATCGCTTTATTCTGAATTCAATGAGATATTTATACTTCATTCCGTTTAAATTAATCATTGTTTGCTTAATTAAATATCTCGTTACAATTATGATTATAGAAAATTAACATATCTTTAGTTTAATTATAATTTAATTAATTATTATTTGACGAATTGTGGAATTGATAATTGTTTATATATTACGTATTGTACGTTAACAATACTAAGTTCACTTGAATCAATTTGAAACATTAATCATTTGAAAATAAAATGCATTCATCAGTAGATCTACAACTGCGAAGTAGCGTATAATGCCCGTGGCATTTTGTATATATAGGTACTATGAGTAACTATTATCCAAAGAGGATGTTATACACATCATTAACTTACATACAAATGAACAAACAAATTAAATCCATGGCATACACGCAAACATTTCACTCCATAATTTGAATACTTGTAGGTCTTAGTTATAATAAACGCTACATCCGAAGTCGACCGCGCATACGTGCAAGTAGTTTCGGCGAATATGCAGACGGACCTTCCACTATGCTAGTGATAGAGATTATGCTTTGCGTGACGCATCCACGGCTTATCTCGGTCGCAGTGAATTAATTCGTTGACGTTACACCGTAATATGTGTACATCATGTATGAGATGACCGTAAACTAAATCATGCTGGATTTGAAATACATCATACAGATCGTAGAAAAAAAAAGACGTAAAATATGAAAAGAACGTTTTGCATAAAATGTAACAAACATTTCGGTAAATCATATAAATAATTTTTGTCAGTATTCTGTTTTAACACTATCAAATTACTACGCTAAAAAGTAAGTAATAAATTAACATGTTTTAAAAATTAATTTTTCGCGAAATCTAATGAAATAATTATAACTATATAAAGACAAGGTAAACTATTAATAATTTGCAAAATCTACTATTCTATTAAATATATTAAATAGATTTGTAAGTACAAAATTAAAAATATATGTCCAATGAATACACGAGCGGAAAGTACGACAAAGTGCTATCTGAATTATCACAAATGCAGCCGTTTACTATTTGCGGATTATGATATGCAGTCCGCGGGTCTGCTAATTTGTATGGAAATCTGCAGCCGTCGCCGCGGGTAAAATATATGTAGCATAGTTATCCAGCGTTACAATATCAAATTACTCGCTTCATATGACGTTGAATTTGCTGTCGCCAGCATAACGGTTACCCGTGTTGTGCGCGACAGTGCGCACAAATGTGTAATTTAAAGGTAGTTTACCAATCATTAACCGCTTTTATGGCGATTTGGATATTGACTGCATTTACTTAACAACTGTCGATCTGCATTTCATTTATATCTGTTAAAAATATTAATTTTCAGTTATTGTCTTTGAATATTTTTTTTAACTTTTCCTAGAAAAAAAACTTTTAAAAAAACTTTTTAAGAAGAAAAGTACCAGTTTGCTTTAAAATAATCGTAGCTTCTGCAGATTAAAAAGATATTATTTTAAAAATATATTAGGTGTTGGAATTAATTCGTAGCGTTTTACAAGTGATGGGAAGTACTTTCATTAATGTATTTTTTAATGCTCATGTGAAATAAATAACATTCTTTCATTAAAAAACGCTACGAATTAATTCCAACACCTAATATTATTTTGTAAACCATTTTGACATCATTTTTAAAATAAATTCAATAAAATCGAAATTTCTTATATATTAACATTAGAAGAATTAACATAGCAACAAATAACTTATTTTTATTATATATAATATAAATTTTGTCTTTTTAAAATATTATTAATTTTATATATATACGATAAATAGAAATGATGAATATTCGATATCTCAGAGGGAATCTATTTATTAAAGAATGTTTTCGAAGCAAAATGTCCGAAACGTTTATAAAACTTTTTGAAAGCCGAAAGCATGGGATATAACGAACAACGCAAAAAACTTTATAAGTCTTGAAGACGTGTTTAAAACTTTTGTATAAAGCGACGATTTTTAACAAACTCACGTATGAACCGTCAATTTCTAATGCCAATGTTAATATTGCCGCATTATTAATATGTTTATAATAAAATGATTGTATCCAAATCTTGATTTATATCTTTTGAAATTTTTTAAATTCAAAACAATAAATAATAATGCAAGCAATAAAGAGATGCAATTTTTTAATGATCAATTAAAAAAGAGGTTTTCTTTAGCATAAATGCTTCAATTATGTAATAATAAATTAATATGTCCGCACTAGAGCGCAATAAATTAATTACAATGTTTGTTGGTGTACAGCGAACAACATATTGAGATACTGTTTTTAATTACTTTAACGTTAAATTAAAACGAAATAGCTTAAAGAAAATTATTAGATTTCTTATTTAAGGATTTAAAAGATCTCGCTATTTATACGATTTTAATTTAAGGTAACTAATCACGATATCTTTTACCGTTAAAATCGTACTGCTAAACTAAAGATCAAAGAGAATGCTTGGAACGTTGTTAATTAAAAATGGCTTCTTTGTAATATATCGAAAACTGAGCATTATGTGAATAAATGAAGAAGGAAAAGAGAGTTCAAGATCGAACATTAATATTAGCTAGGAATCGCAAAAACGTCTTTAATGGTTCGCGAGATCTTGTAATGAAATTTATTATTCCACGGTTCTGCTTTGCGAAAGGAAATCGATCGCTTTTAAGATACTTAAATTGATCGTAGTTAAATCTTTGTGGAGTTATTATATTTCTTTCAATGAAAGACTTTTGTATGCATACAACTGTGATTTGCTTATTAAAATATTAGATGAATACGTAGAAATTCGCACGGAAATAACCGTTTTGTAGTTACATTGAATCGACTATGTCATTCACAAAGCCGCTTTGTCGGACATTGTGCACGTTGAACAATCGGAAGCTTTAAAGAAGCCATTGCAAGCAGTGCAAAATAATTCACGTGGAACAGATTGTCGCAACTTTACTGTCGTATCGACTGCCGCGAATTCTTGTTGGTTTTGTTGTTGCTGCAACGAAGTACTATTACAATGTTACAGGGAGAAGTTCAGTGATCCTTAGAAGTCGAGAGAATTGCAGCATTCTCGAGATAACATCACATCTCAGCATTGTTACATCAAAGGTTTTCCACTAGTACGTGACACATAGACGGATCCTTTATGTTTACATAGAGTATATTTTAAAAATATTCGTGGAGAACCTTATATCACATTTCACATGTATCAGCACCACGAAAAACAACTATATGTTAAAAACATTTTATAATATAAATAAAAGATTTTAATTTTTACACAATGTTGGTTATATATTTTATTGATATGCTGCAAATAATTTAATTTTGAAAACGTTTAGAATAAAGAATAATTGAATTTGTTTTAGTTTAAAAAGAAAATTATTTATTATTGTTTATTATTTAGAGAACTACGGAATATGTAGATATGTATATAAAAGAGATATCATTAGGAGAAATATAAATTGCAATTACAATATATTGATTAATTTCTTAATAATACTACAAAAAGCGAAAGTAGTTAAATTAATATAAAATATATATTATATAAAATATATATGCGCGTGTAATTTTGATTCGTTATACAATTACATAAGTACAGATTTATCTTTTAACTTTATATTATCACAATCTAATTTCATCATATTTATGATATTCATATTTAATATCTCCGGTTATGTTACAAAGTTGTTGAAGTGAACTCGCCGGCGGCGGAGATCAAGTCTTTCAGATCGTCGATACTCTCGACAAACATCGAACTAGAATGAAGTTTATAGAGGTCAACTGTTCATCGTGTTAATTGACACAAAGTTACGTAGTGGAATTGAGTATCTATATTCGAACTTATGAGCCTTGAAGTATATTTTTTTTAAAAATGCGAGAAAATGAAGAAAATAATAATAATAATAATAACAATAATAGATACTGCAGTAAATAAAACAGGTTATTAATGGAAATTGGTTTAGAAGTACTTTTTAAGAGATAGAAATTCTTGTTATGTGAGGAACGTGAGTTGAAATTGAAAGTGTGAAGTAGAACGCGAAGTAGTACGATCGAGAAAAGTCTTTTGAACTGCACGAGCTTCTTGGCCCTTAATGTAATGGATCACGAAATTTTCCACTCAGTTCTTTCAAGATTGATTGCGATACTGAAAGAAATTGACAGGGCACTTTAGAGTCCATTGTAGTAGCAAGAAATTGTATTTTCTCAATAGACATAGTTAAATAATATTGCACAATGTGAATATAATTATCTTTTAATATTAAGAACCAAACTTCAATAGCACTACACTGAATATGATAGAATATGATAAGATAATCTCGTAATACTCTATATACGTATTCTCTAACGTTTCCTAAATTTGTCATTTCTATTGAGATGCGTAATATCGTTTAACTTTATTCTATGTCTTTTGTGCGATAAGTAATACGAATTATTAAAAGTGGAAGATGTATGTACTTACGAAACACAGTGCACAGGACCGTATTATTTAACATATTAATTTTGCATTACTGTAAAATGAGATTATGCAACAAGAAATATTTTTTTTTACTCTTGTTAAGTTTATTTTTGGAAAAGATTGTTAGTCATACTTTAACGTAAAAAAAAAGCGGAAAAATACATCAGAATAATCTCACATCTATGAGCGTTTGGAGTATGGTGGAATAGGAAAAACTGGTCGTAATCGCAAAAGGGAATTTGAGATATACTTGGTATCCGATATTTTGATCCTACATTCGATACATTTCCGACCGATTTCACTGACCACAATTGGATTTTCCAGAGAACCCCATGGCGAGTCGAATATCCGTTTGTTCGGTACATTCTCCACTTCCAATCCTATCTTTTTCCTCTCTTTTTTTTCTTTCTCATACACAACGGGAAATGCATGCTTGATCTACCGACTAATCGAGATTAATGAGAATCACAGGATTCACAGGAAACGGCTGATGTGCCTTTGCTTACTTGGCGTATGTGGACTCATCTTTCGACATGTTGAAAATGCACGTTGCCATCGCTAGAGCTGACGATAATTAATCTTTCCCCTTCGCAGTAAAACGCGTAGAATCATCGTGAAAAATCGTGCGCAAACGTCAGGATGTTTTTCCGCATTGTCGAAAATACGAAGGTCGGAAATGTGATAACATATATCTCTTTTTTACGTTACACATCATATCGTAATGAAATGATATCTTAGGCAATATATTATAACAGATGGCATCAATATATTTTATTTCACATAAAATTAAAATTTAAAATATAATTATAAGTATAACTATATTTTAATATTAAAATTACGTTTTAAAATATTAATTTAAAACTTAATTAATCATAATTTTAATCAAACATTGAAATTCTTTATGTATATTATATAAAATGTGAAATAATAATTACAAAAATAATTATATATCGTTTAATTCAATTTAAGATTTTACTTTATTATAATTTTACTTTATTATATATAAATTGACTGAAAATAGTTTGCGCGAATAGAAGTTTTTTAGAAAAATTTTGAGCGAATAGAAGAGAAAGAAGAAAAAAAAGAAGAAATAAAAAAAAATTGTTAATTTTTACTTTGAGAACTTAATATCAAATTTAATTGGCTGAAACTATTTTGTATATTTTATTTCAATAAAGCGCAGTTTCTCAAATGAAAAGTCAGTAGCAAGTAATACATATTTCATATTTTTCGATAATCATTTTCTGTCAAAGGAAATATCTTTTAATGATTCCTTTCGTTATTTCCAACTATTTTAAACTTTTTCCTTTTAATTACACAAGCACACACACACACACACACACACACACACACACACACACACACACACACACACACACACACACACACACAAACACACACACACAAACTCTTTTCATTTAATTTTCAAAGGTTTGAAATAATATATCAAGTATTATATAAAATTGTTGATTCTATTGAATAAACTATAAAGGATTGTAAAGATTATTTGTTATAAAAAACTAGTACAAATAATCGAAATAAATATAAAATTACGAGATAATAAAAACAGCTGCTGGGAATTTGCAATGTAAAATTTTGCGCAATAAAATATAAATATAACTAGAATATACTCATATGTTTTTATTTAATACAACTTGTACTAGATCATGTAAACATACGGATATATTCTAGTCGTATTTATATTTTATTGCGCAGATTTTATAGCATGAATTCATAATAGCCACTTTTATTTCTTCATAATTTTTTATTTGTTATAATTTAATGAAAAAAGAAAAAATCGGCAATAGCATATGAGAATGATTTCTCATCTACGAGCGGTTGAAATATCAAAATAATAAAACTGGAATGTAATTGCAAAAGTGAACACAAGTTATAAATATGAGTCTTATTAATTCGAATTTTCTGATTATTCTAAATCAAACATTATTTAAATTTTAATTTAAACTGTTGTAAATTTTATTAAATGTTTGCAAATACTACACAAAGATTAGAAAATTTTATGGTGATTGTTCTCATTTTCGTTTGTGTTTTATAAGATTTCAGCGTTTCTAAAAAATATAGGTTGGATCGCTGACGCCACGTTTTCAGCATTTCATAGCTTCAAGAAACTTAAGTCTTTTCTTTTCTGGGCGTTGAAAGTTCGAATTGAGGATCAACATCCGTAGGCTAAACATGTCAGCAGTTTGCAATTATTTCTCTACTTGTGAAATATATTTTCGAGTTAATCAACAATATTTTAATATATATAGGTTCTCTAATTGAACAAATTTTATTTAATCGCAAATGTATTTATTGCCTAAATTATAGAATTATGAAGATATTTGCAAAATACTGAAAATAATTTATGTAAAATTAAACAATTTGTTTATCATTACAATTTTATTATATATTTTTGAAATGCGTTTGTTTTATATTGAATTAAAACATATAATCTATATTGATTTTATTCATATAAAAATTCAATGATTGATTAAATAAAGAGTAAAATACAAAAACATTATTTGCAATATAATATTTGACAAAAGAAAAATTTAAGGTCAACTGAAATAAGTTTTTAATTTTGATTGTTTGTTATTTAAATATTTGTCATCGTATCAACAATTGATTTTATTAAATACTTTCAATTTTTAATTAATTAACATTAATTGATTAACATTATTAATTTGAAGATTGAAGAGTTCATTATGTTTAAATTAAACAGTTATAACTTTTGCATTTTAATTTACATTTTTGCTTTTAAAGTCTCTCACACTTATACATCTATTTATAAACTTTTAATTTTTTAATTTTTAATATTTACAACATATACATATATGATTATATAATAATGTAAGTAGTACGTGCTAATGTGCAAGCGATGTAGAGGATAGAGGAGGCTTACTAGCAAAGAGCATACATATGAGATATGTTCTGAATCGTTCAAGACATCTTTTAGAGTGAATCAGGACAAAATAGATGTTTGCCTTCGTAGTTCGACTTCTCAGCTCGACATGATTAAGCTCCACTTTCGCGGCATCTCTGAAATTCGTCTTCGAAAGGTTTCCTTTAGATGGACTCGAACTTTACCTTTTAGTTAACGGAGGAAATTTCCACACAATTCTGTTCTAAGATGGTGGTGACGATGCTCTGGTCTATCTTACTAATACTTTAATTAAGTCTCCATCACCATAAGTGTTTGCTGTCAGTTGAAAAATCAGAACGCTCTGTTCTAGAAAAGAATTTTGCTGTCCGTCTATTTTAATTAGAAAATACTTCGTTATCATATTCTCACAAAATGCTATATTTAAGTTTATTAAATTTTATTTTGCTTTTTTAGTGCAGTGAAAAATACATCTAAAAAAGTAAAAATATACTATAAATATTTTTTTTATATATATTTTTGTATTTTTAACAATATGTTTTTATTTGCATTGAATGTTATAAATAATATAATATTCATGGATATTTTTTTCCAATTAATTGTAAATTTTTGTAACACAGTATCAATGATAAAATGCATTGTTTAAAATGTTAATACATATACCTTCAATTTATCAGTCTTTCAATTTATCAAAAAAATAATTATTAAAAAATCATTACCTTTTCATATTTCTGAAAAAACGTCATTTTAAGGTTACTGAATAGTTCAACTTTTTGGACAGCGGACATTTGAATTTTTTTTTTATAATTTGGAACATCATCTTTAAAGTATTAAAACATATTTTTTCTGAAATCACGTTTCAGAGTTTTGAATTTTTATATGATAAAGTGTATTTCTTGCATTTTATTATTTAATTAGTTATAACATTTATATATTTATTTTATTAATAAATTTTTGTTTATTAATAAATTTTATTAATTTTGATAATAATAAAAGTAGCATTGAAATTTTAATATGAAAAAATAGAGTAACGGAAAGTCACAGCAAGATTGTTGCGTCAAAATACGGTGTGCCTTGCATGTATATCATCACGTTCTCATATACCTACCTATATTTCTCGTATATGTTTAATAAATACGGTACATTGCTGGGTTTCATAACACGAACAACGCACGCTACGAAGTGTCGACGTCTCTCGTGCGCATTAGCGCCGTCGTGAAGCTAAAAGATGAGAGTGGTAGAGTCATTAACGCGTAGTAGAAGAGATCATTTCTAGCAACGTTCTCACCTTTTTCTGGATGTTATGACGATGAGAATCCACGCGTGTATATCTCCGACAACGTATTTTTCGCCTTGAAATACTTGAGAGCAACTCCAACGAAATAATTCGTACACCACAATAACCGTCAGATGAAATATTACGCGTGTGTAGTATTAAAAATTTATTCTCTGAGATAGATAATACGTCTTTTATTGTAAATTGTTTTTGTTAGGTAATAATATGTCTTATAAATGTCTCGATTATTCAATTTTGGTCAACAATATTATTTAACAGTTTTTGATCAACAATTTTGATCACAATTACCGTCAGATAAAATATTAATAACGATATTATTAATAGTATTAATAATATTCATGTTCTCAATTAAGTTATAAGTCTTGTTTCAATCTTGTTATAAGTCTTGACTGTTCAATTGGTTAATAATTTTGGTCAACAATTTCTATTATTATCAAAAATAACGTAAGCAAAACTTTTCGCAATTTGTAAGCAATAACATTCACTGCAAATACTTCCTCTTTTGAGTCGCACCTCTCAGAAATTGCACAAAAGCATTATTGAAATACATTTGTTGGCACTTTCGTTGTTCCGCTGGATGACAACGACGAAATTCCGGGCAATATTTCCCATGTCACTTAAAACTCGAAGGATTCACGCAAGAACTAATAGAAAAGTATGCAGGAATTCCAATTTAACTGTTCCATCGTCGATTACATTGATTGGTTTTCTCGTTTCAAATATACGTTTCCGGAAATGTCAGTCGAAAACTTTTCGTACCGATTTATTGGTGATTGTCCTCGCAATCTCTCGTTATATATCGAATTTTACCACAAGAAAAAATTACCTGATAAAAATTGTATGCTAGATAAAAAAGAGAATAAAAAGACATTATATAACTATATATATATAATAGTTGGAAATATTATATTTTAAGCGAAAAATTTTATGTGTTTGCGTATGTTGTGATTATTGCTGTTAAAAAATTGAAAATGTAAAATTAAAGGAACGTAATATGCATAATGGAGAGTTTTTGCAATACCGTTCATTCAGATACAGTGAATACTAAGGTTACGTTATCTTCTTCTCAACAACTATAATTAAGAAAAGGATAACGTGATTTTAGCGTTTATCTGAATCTATGTTATTGCAAAAACTCCCTAATATTAGATTTTATTAAGGATTATTCTTTATTTAGGCTATTGTATTAAAAAAAATGTTCCCGGTTTTTTTCCTTCTTTATTTTTAAGCATTATGAACTGTTATACAGAATTATATGCTCTAAAATTTATGTGAAACATAATTTTAATTCATATATAGGTACATTATATAACAAATACTAGTTTACAATTGTATTCGAGCAGTAATGCTGAACAATAAGACGAAATAAAAATTCTATTAACAGTTTCGTTTTAAAAATTCATTTTAAATGAAGTTATAGATTTTACTAAATCCTAAGATTATTGAAACATCAAGGAGATAACAAACAAGCAGGTGAACTAAAGCGATTAGAAGCTTTAATCCCACTAAGTACTTATTGGGATAACAAATTCGATACCAAATACAGCGCTTACTATAATCGGTCTGTTATACATGGGCGATTGGTCAACAAGGTCTGCAATACTGCTGCTTTACCCAGGCCAAGAGGTAAAGCAGAGATCAATAGGATAAGTACATGATAATCGACGATGCTAATATACATATAGATAATAAATCTGTATCGGATGCAGTTTTTAATTTTGCTAATAATAAAACATAAACTATGTACCTGTATTCTTTAGAACGACTGTACATATGAATCATCAAATATGATAGAGAACGGTCAACATTTCGGTCAAAGTTAGATGTTTCGAATAATACGATATGTATTCTTTATTAAATAAATTTATTTTATATATGATTGCGCACCGGTAACTTTCAACACATTCGATCTTGATACGCTACTCCTCCCTAAATTATCCCTAAATTAAATTAGAAAAAAAGTGTTTGAAGTAATTATAATTATAAAATATTTTTACAAAAGTAAAAAATATATCCTAAGTACATAAAATGTATATAAATATACATTAAATAAAATCGTAATTATTCAAAAATTTATATGAATCTATAATAATTAACCAAAATCAATCTAATATTAACCAAATATTGTTGACGAATGTAACTCTTATAAATATACTTTAAAATATTACAATAAAACGAACTTAAAGTAAAAAAAAGGGAAACATAAAACAAAAACTTGACATGCTCGGGTCATGTTTGCTTACTCTTTTCACAACTGCGCACACCAAGTTTTTGTTTTATACCTTACTTTTTAATTTTTAATATCTGTCATGTCTGACTGAGAATGTTTTATTAAAATCACGCGTTATAATTTTATTACTCTTTAATAATTTGATTAATTTAAATTTTTTGATTTTTTGATCTCTGTCACTATTATAATAAAAGGGCGTTGAAATTTTGCTTCAAATATTGTCGAAAGAATATGAAAATTTAGATAAAATTTAAACTTTTTTTATTAAATTCAATTTTGTGACATATTTGATATTTTTATATAGCGCAAGATTTTTTCCTAGAAAAGAATGAGATCTACTTGCTTCTGAAAAATAACTTGCTTGGATAAGGGTTAACACAACTTTCAGAGTTATACCGCGCCTAAAGGCGCGGTATAATTTATCTCAAGCAACTAGGTTACATAAAGCAGATGTCATTTACATCTCCTTTATTCACCTGCAGATTTGGCTAGTAAGAATTCTAAGTAGCTATTTATTATTCGCACTGAATACGCTTTTCTCTTTCATCATGGCGCACGCGCTGTCCCCCAGTTTAAATATTTGTTTTCACTTATCTCTCGTGACCGTAGTTAATTAATGACCGTGATTTCCATTTTCCTTCGCTCAGACGTGAGCTGAATCCGATTTAAAGTTTTGTGAATAAATCCAAACAGTGACATAATTGTGAATATACATATATAAACTAGCTACTTGAGAAATTACTATCTGATAACGGCTTGACCGTTTCTTTTAATTTAAAATGTTATAGTTTTGTGCATTATTTTTATGCAAACTGTTGCAAATCGTCCATTATTTTTTTGCAAACTGTTGCAAATTGTTTATAGATAGCATGAAAAATGGAATTATAAAGAGTAAATACTTGAAAGAGAACATTTAATCAATTAATTAATGAGATAGAAATAGTTGCAGAACAGATTATTTATGATTTATTCTTTAAAAATTTATATACGATGTATAAATTTTATTGTTCCCCTAATTTAACTTTTTGCTGTTTTATTACTAGAAAATATAATTTTAAAGAGTAACTGTTGCTTATATTAATATTAATTTCTATCGTGCTATTTAATATTTAAATATTTAAATATTATAAAAAATTAACTTTAATGAGACAAGATAGGATATGACTAAATATAATTAAATAGGAATAATTCATTAAAAATAATGTAAATGTTATTCGCTCAGAAAGGCGACAACAATAGGAATAATTCAATTGATATATTTATTTATTAATGTATTATATAATTATACATATTAAAATAAAATGAAAGATGAAAAAAAGAAAGACCAAAAATGAACAAATGTTTGTCAGAACTAAGTATTTGATAGATTTTTCATCCGTAGTATCATAAAAACAGAGAATGCGCGCAATTTCCCCAGACTCTCACAAATCCAGAACTCTGAAAAGTGCTCCGAGAAGCGATTAATTACAATTTATTATTTATGCCATTGCAGTGTGTTTGAGATAAAAGTTCCAGAATGGAACTCGAAATTTAACCACAATATTGATTTATATTTGTAGTATTATTGATGGTAAAATTAGTTCGATTATTCATTACCTGATTGTTAGATAAGCAACTGATGTAATGGGCTGTTATTAATTCAATGTGATTTTTTTATAAATGATAAAACGATAGTTATGTGAATATCATTTTTTATCATTGTGAATAAATCGGTAGCTTTAATAATAATTGACACATGACAGTGCGTGTTGGCAAGTAGGACTGGGCATATATTTGAAATACTTTTATTTAAAACATATTATTTGTAATATAAATGTATTTTGTATTTTGTGTTTTAGCGGAGCACATAAAAGTATTACGCATTTTGTATTTAAAACCGAAAGATTAAAAGTTTTTTGTAATTCAAATAATAAGATTGATTATCGATCTTAGTATTTAAAATACAAAATACAAAACTTTCAATCTTTTGTTATTAACATAAAATATAAAATACAAAATATTTTCATGTGTTCCGCTGAAATACAAAATACAAAATACAATTGTTTTTCAAATAAAAGTTTTTCAAATACACGCTCAGCTCTCTGTTGACAAGTACAAGTTTGCTGATGTTACACACTGATATACATGATTTCAACATTTTTATAATTGAGTTTTGATCTGACACTTTAGACGTCTTAACAGTAGCCAATATATTAAAGAAACAAAAAACGGCTTTTATATAATTTATTGAGAACACATTCGACGTTCTTGCAGTCGGATTCTATTTTGGATGTGGGAGGAGGCGTCAGAGAAAAGTACATTCCGGCCTCCATTATCCGAGCATTCGCTATCTGAATGTTTTATCATTCGAGTGATTTACTATTCAAGCACAGTATTTCCTTTTAAAATAGGAATTTCAGTTACTGCAGGAATATTAAACAATTATAATATGAAGCAAATCACAATAGTCACTATAACAATCATTGTGAAACAAACATAGAATAATTATTATTTGGTAATAATTATTATTATGAGGTAATATATGAATAATATACACGGATAGCTGAAACAACAAAATTAATGGATAAAAAGTAATTCAATGTTCGATTAAATGAATTAAAATAATCAGTTAAAGGGCTCAGAACATTTTGTATTTTCATTAGTTAAATATATATGTTTAGTAATTTATAACAATAGCGAAGAATATCTTACTTGTACTCTGAATCCTTTAACTGATTATTTTAAAATTAATGGAATTTCTTGTGTTTATGAATAAAAAATCGTTGCTAAAATAAAATAGATTTTATAATATTTGTTTTGTTTATAATTCTATCCTATTAATTATGAAATTTTTAGCGCAATTTCCTGCCATACTCTTAGAATTGGTTTAATCAATTTATCGAGTTTAATATGATCGTAATTCAAGCGATAATTATTAACCGTCATTAGAATCAACCATTGTTCATCATTAATCTCCGTTTCGAGCGAATAAATTTGCTTCATTTATCTCATTCTAAATTGGATGTTTGTTTGTTAACCTAGAAAAGAGCTCGATTTACTGATGTTAATTGAAAAATGAAGCTTGGTTATAAACGTAAAAGCTAATTAAACAAAAGGAAAAATAGAATTTAGTAAAAATTTTAGCAGAATACATATTATATTACTTAAAAATATAGAAATTATAATAAGAATAAGAAATAAGAATAAAAAAAGTATAATAATTGCATAACAAATTGATTCATCAATAATATGAAAATTTTTATTATATTATTCTTCTAAGCGAAAATTAGCAATGTTCATTTTAAAATCAAATTTGGGATAAAAATTTGGAATAAATTTGGAGTAAATCCGAAATTTGTTAACTAATTTGTTAACAACTTTTAGTTAACTAAGAACTGAAGATAGAAATGTATGTAATATTGAACTTCGAAATATAATATTTTTATCTGGGAAGATTATACATCGATGTATATCGCTGTAGTATATCGATAATTAAATATTAAATATTAGTTTATAATTATAATATTATTATTAATTATTCGATAATTAAATATTAAATAGATTCTTTATTTATAAATCATTTTTCGTAGCAAACGCAGTAAAAAAATTGAATTTTTAATGACATGACGATGAAGGTTAAGCTTATTGTGTATTTTATATAACAATTTTATTTTATAAAAATTTAATTTTTGAAAAATTTTAAGACTGTATATCAGTAAATATAAAAATATCTGTAAATATATAATCTATCTCTCAAAATGTAGTTTCAAGAAAGTGATTTCAATAAGGATTTTGTTATCTTAAAATTCTAACAGTCAAGTATTATAGAAAATGTTAAGAATATAAAATTTAATATATATTTTAGTATAATATTTCATATTGTATATCGTAAATTCACATTATGCACACGAAATTTAAATTATGCTTTGAAATTTAAAAAGATATCTTGAGATATTTCGATATATACAACATGGCGCAAGGCTGTATAAATGGTATTGTCAAATATCGGCGATCATTTCGGAGACAAGCTAAAAAGGATCGCGAGGACGTTTTTGCGTAGCAAAGAGCTTATTACTCCTAGGTAATACTTTTGCAATGACGTTTGTATGTGTCGCCATATAAACACGTTTGTCGCATAGTAGATCGATGTGGTATAGATACATGTCTCGATTCAGAGCATAACGATGAGGACAGTCGGAAATCGTGGCATGATCTTTTGTAAATCGTACGTGACTGGAGGCTCGGCAAACTTCATTAAAGTTTGACATCCGCAGGATTGGAAAATGCGGCGAGTTCATGGTCGCTTGCTCTCTCGTAAATCGCGCATGGTCGCAGAGCAATGCTCTTCTGCTTTTAGAGTATGCCATTCAGTCGGGATTGTAAGTGTCGAGGGTGGACTTGCGGCTATTGTGGTTTACGTTAATACTCTCGACCTTTTATGGAACTAATTGAATCCAACAAACGGACTTGACAATTTCATTTGACTCGTACAGATGACGCAGAGATTTTTTGGATTATTTATAAAATATAAATTGAAAATTCTTAAAATAAACTTTTAATTTCAGATTTTTACCCGTCCACAAATAAATAAAATTATGCATGCATAATGTTTTTATATAGAAAATGTATGAACATTTATTATTTATTTTATATTGTTCTCTTTTTTATTTAAAAAATAAATAAAAAATATCTAAACAGAATTAATAAAAATATAGATTTTAATTGGTTCAAAATAAATTTTGAAATAAAAAATTTAATTTAATGTAACATTATCTTTTTTTTATTAAAATAATAATTTATGTAAAATTATTTAAATTAACTTTAACATAATAAATTTTAATATATATTTCTTTAATTTAAATAACAATTTCTCTCTCTCTCTCCTCTTTTCTCTTTCTAAATATGTTATTGAACTATATATTCTATATATTTGATACCCCTTTCGAATATTTTTGTTGAATAATAAATTTTTAAATAATATATTTGCATAGATAGACTTTTCTATCACTAAAAGAATAGCAATAATATTTATATTGCGCATAAATATTTTTCGTATGCATTCTCATAACGATAGCTATGCAAACAAACAATGCTGACTCGTCACGAGTTCAGAGACTGGGATAGAGAATTTATTCGTGGCAGAAATTATTCGTATGAATCATATGTTCGAAGCACTTCGTTCGTTGAAACTAGTTATCCCGTGGATATATAACGTGCCAAAGATGCGAAATGTAAGTCGTGAAGATGCATTGCTCGTGATTCAGTTGCGTATGTATAATAGAGACACAACCGTTAACGAATGAAGACAATGTCTATAATATATTTGTACATTTCTGTGCATATTCTATATATTTTATTATTTTTTATTCTTTTTATTTACATTTGTATTAAGTATGTTTTTAAATTGTATATTTAAATTGTAAACATATTCTTATGTAAATTCGTTTTATTTATTAGTAAAATCTTATGCCAGTTTACATATTAGAATTACAATTGATGCCAGTTTAAATTAAAATTACAATTGATTAATTACAATTTTTAATTAAAATTATTATGAAAAAAAATGTTTTGCACGAAAGATTTGAAAAGATACGTGTATCTCATGACAATTTTATTTGACCTAATATGTAATATTTTTTAGAAAAATGTTCTTCTCTAAAGATATTATTGTGCCAAGTTGTACCTATAAGTGACAATAAATCTTCCAATTTTTCTAAATGCATTCGTGTAAATGCGAATCCATGTTTTCTTCACATTTTGTTCATTTTTATGATGTTCTCGCGCAAATTGTACGCAGTAATTTTCATCGTATCATGTATTACGTATATCAGTATAACATCGTAAATCTGTCATATAATTTCGATATATTTTTTTTTATCACTTACATATTTTTTCTTTGATATTTTGTTGAATATATTTTTCTATTTCCGTATGCAGATAGGCGTTACTGTTTAAAATTAAAATATTCATTTTTCATGAAATATAAATTTTTCTTTTCCGTTGTAAATTCAGTCTGTTATTCTCTATTTTCCAACGTCTCAGTTTTTACAATCAAAGTGTAGCTACATCTCGTGAATGAGGATGCTATCTTCTTCCGCTTTTCCATTCTTTCTAATAATGAAATTGCTTTTTGCAGTTTGTTTTTATCTTTCTGAGAATTATATTTAAATTAATTTATTCATCGTTGAGGTTCACCATCTAAAATTAAAGTATAAACAGAGTATAAAAAGAAGTTGTTACCGTTATTTTCGAGAAAAGAATAATTGATAAGTTTTAATACGATAAAAGTAAATGGAAATTCCTGTTTGCAAATATAAAAAGTTAAAACTATTAAGAATGAAGAAATTAAATTGTGAGAAATACTTTAATTTAAAAATTTTCTATTTTCGACATTTATACTTGACTTTAATTTTTTAAGCTGCTTTTTTCTGAATGTAATTCATTTTTATATATACATAAGAGACACAGAAAAATTACCGTATTTCACACATACACCTACGTGCTCGTATGCGCGTGTATTATACACTATCAAACTATTTTATCACATTCTGTGTATTGAATTGCGCGTATTTTTACTGAAATTAGCGAATTCCATATTAAATAATTCGATATGTAAATCTGGGTTAATTGGAAAATTAATTAATACTATGTCGATGACGCAGGACAATTTTATAGATAATTATAAGCGAGTTTTTCTGGAATTTTATAACTATGTGTATTAATTATCGTTGCGGTAATCGAACTTTCTAACGATATTATGGAATCTTGCTTTTGATTCATAATACACATGCTTTAACTTTTGTTATTACATAGTCGTTAAAGAAAATTTCGGTACTAATCTAATAATAAACATTTATTGTAAAAAAAATAATTTTATTACTTAGTTTTATGTTAGGATCTTTATAATAGTATTTATTAATATATTTTACAGCACATATAGAATAACATTTTATAAATAAAATATCTGAATTGAAGAGAATCAGTTAAGAGAACATTATAAATTGAAATATATATTATTTATTTTCCATTCTATTTAATTGTAAATAAATAAAGTAGATAAATAAAGAACAAAAAATAAATTAAAAAGTCATTAATTATTTTGAAATTAAAAAGATCATTTTTATTTTTTCTAAACAAATGTATATTTTATTAAATAAGGCTATTCTTTTCATTTTATTTATTATTTTATTATTAAGTAAAATAAATAAATTGCTAAATATATTTATATATTTCTATATAATATGATATTATAAAGAAAAGATAATATCTTTATAAACATGCTTACTGAGGGAAACTAATTTCCGATACAAACAATAGAATCGAGCGTCGTAAAATTTATCACGAGTTAACTCGTCAACTCTATGTGAAATTTTCTTCTAATTGTAACAACCATTGGCAACAATATCAGTTGACTTTATTGATAGTAGTTAGATATTTTAACTCTAAATAGAGTGATCAGTAAATAAATAAACGTGTTAATAATAAATATGTCAAACACGTCAATTTGTTATGTAGTGATTTGCAATGAATTCTACATCGATTGCCGAAAGCTATTCATAGTCTGCATTCGAAAGCGATGCAGAATCGTGCTCTGAAACAGAAAGATAAAACGGACCACGCCCTTTCCCACGTCGAGATTCTCATCACGCATAGGCGAGCCTGTAAGAAACATATTTCTCGAGATAAATGTTATAAAATTACTCCCGATTACTCTCTTCAATATTTGTTATTCACTTTTCGTATATCTTCTTCTGGCAAATATCATATAAAACGGTATCTCAGTTTCGCTAAAATATTTAATCACTAGAATCGTACTATTATATAAATTTTTAATTTGTAATTTGCATTTATACAGTGTTTGCATTAATGATAATTTCAAAACATATAATAATTTCAAGAAATTAATAATTATAACAAAAAGTTATTTTAAAACAATACAAAGATATGAAGGGCACATAAGAGTCAAATAAACAATTAAGAGTATAAAAAAATAAAATATAAAGTATGTACAATTGTATAAATTAAAAAATTACAAAAAAAATTATTTTATTGTTAATAAATCTGATCGGAATAATATTAGCAGAACAGTACAGCGATTCTCAACAGATATTCTTTCCATATTCTTTAGACATTTAAAAGTATTATGATAAAATTTCAAAATTTTATGATGTGATAAATTTAGTAATTTTTAAAAAAATTTTGCAGAAGGTGAAACGTTTATCTTTATCTACAGTTTACGTAATGGAACATATTTTAGTTACATTTGAGATAAAAACAGATATATAAAGCAAAAATAATTATAACAGATAGCGTACATATGACTATTAACTTTTAAATACTTTTGATTTAGGTTAATGTTACATATTTATTATACATGTTACACATATTTTATGGAGATATTTTTGCCTACAGTAAACTTGTGAACTATGAATATGAATGAAAAAATATGGACAAAAACATGTTGCTACATTTCTGACAAATATTTACTATTTACATATTTTGATGACTTAGTCTTATAAATCTGATTTTTTTATGCCCCAGCAAAAAGTTGAAGATAATCGAGCGATTTTTATAAATTACAGTGGTATTACAGATATTATTATTATGTGACGAAATTTATTTCGATAGGATTGAACTGACTGAATAAAATATTAAGAAAATGGAAGGAACTAACAAAAAATTCGTGAGATTTGTGAGATTTGCGAGCACGTATTTAAAAAATTTTTGCAATATAATTTTCGTAACATTATCTGATCAGCAAAATGTGAACGCTAAATGAAAAAATTCCTGTCATATTCGTCTGAATTCCAAAGTGCTAAATACATATGCGATGAAATTAAAAGAGAATCGATTTAATTCAGTGAAAATATGACTTCAACGATGTCAGTCGAGATAGCACGTTATTGTCGCTGCTTTTTTTATTTCAAACATTACGATGAATTGAACTTCTGTTTTAACATTCCAATGTTGTGATGTGACCGTGAATGCAGTAAGCGCGAGATAAAAAAGTCGATGGTATATTCCAAATAAAAAAGACGGAAAACTGGTGGGCAGAACTTTGTGCAAAATTGAATAAGCAAAACTTTGAAGATACATTGTGCATTTGTAATGTCGTCAAGTAGATTTTACGCGATGCTGATTGTACTTAAATGTAAAAGTACGTGTTACGATTAGAGAACTCACCGAGTAGTTATCTGAGGCGTTTTCCGTTAGGTGAATTGAGTCCTAAATTTCTTTTATGTTTCTGATAAATAACACTCTACAGTATATACGATTCTATTATTCATATAATAGTGATTTACAACTAATTTTAGCACAAATGTGAAAAAAAAAATTAAAAATTAAATATTTTTCAAGGAAGAAATATTAATTTTAATATTATTTTTATTAAAAAAATTTAGCAATTCCAAAAAATTACAGAAAGGATGGTTCTGTTGAATCTAAACATTTAGCTAGATGGAGCTCTGAAAAATAATTTTGTTAACCTATCAAAATAATTATGTAGGACGTTCAAGCTGGTTGTTAAAATGTCAAAACTTTTTACTGCATTGCTCATCATGTTTGAATTTTCTACGAAATTATTTTGATAGTCTGACAAATTTTTTCAGATATGTATGTACCAACTAAATTTTTTAAAGATATATTATCAATTGTTCTTTCTCGTGTTTATAATTAATTGCTACGTAATAACTTCTTAATCTTAATTTAAATGTAACTAATATCAACGATTTCCCTCAAACATTAATTTATACTTGAATATATAATTCATTTCCAATTACAGCGTTGAGGTTGTTGAAAGACTACTTACAATAATTTAACAATATTTTTTTAATAAATAAATGTTTTATGACAAAAATAACTTGTGTGATCGCAGTGTACTAAAGCTCTTTTATTTATGCACGTAGCGTGGTTTTAAAAGCTTAATATTGCAGCTTTCGTCCCTATCGAAATGACATGTAAATGAATTCCCGGAAAAAGAGCAAAAGACTGGCGTTCTGTCACCATCAAACTGTATTTGCATCCAATCCCATCAATAATATGAACCGCATGAAACTTTCAACAATGTTCACTTCGAATGAAATCGCGTGAATGAATTTATAAGAAAGTGCTACCAATTGATGAGCGAATTTCCTTAAGAACTTTTATTACTGTTGAAAGGTCAGAGTCTTGCGGTTCCTCGAAAACACATACCTGTTGCAGTTCCGAAAGTTGTCGAAGTTATTTGATAAAAAGCACTGCCCTTTCATCGAGACGACTTTAGCGTTGAAGGGACGTTTGGGACTCATTCTTTCTTCTGAACATTCCAACGAGAACCGCCAAATCCGGATGAGGAATTACGTTTTTGTTAAACCGACTATCATAAAAGTTTATAATTCCTGATCATTGACCTTTCTGCGGATTTCGGATATTATCTGTAGAATTTTTTGATCCCTATGTTGTAACAGACTATGTTCTTTAGATCTGTTTTCCTCATTAAAACTTGAAGTAGGGAAATTGATTTTTTTCGCCAATATACGTTGACGATTTTATCAGTATTATGGTTTAATAATTCAGCAATGTAATGGATAGAGAGTGTACTTATTAAATATATTGTAATATTATATTCTGTAAAATGCAATTTCCGCTTGATAAAAATTTAATTTAATACATTAAAAATATTCAATATTGAAAACAATGAGTAATATTATATATTCTTCGAAGAAAAAAGTACTCAATGAGTTATCGATATAAATTTTTGCGAATAACTTTATAGGGTTTTTGCAATTAAACTGTATAATACTGCAAGTTTGTAAAATTAACACTTTTATAAATTCAAAAAGAGACTATCAAATTTAAGCGTAATACTCATGATTTTGACGCATTGTCTTGAAGGAATTTTCTTAATTAATTTGCGAGTTTAGCATTCCTGAGTGTCACTGCCAGCTGCATTTCCGGATTTTGCAGCATTTCGTGTCTCTTCATGCCACTGACGGTTCTTCATTCATATGAATAACCATCCTATTACAAATAGCGGTGATGATGTTGATAATAGTGGTTTCCGGAAATCAATAGAAACGACGGAATAGATTTAATAATTTGATTGTTCCTGTCAGTAAATAAATGTCTACCTAAATATTTGCTATCGTGAAGGCAATTTGTGTAAACTTCAAACAATTTATATGAACTTGAATCAATCGATACAAAAGTAATAATGTGTGAAGCCATCCAATGTACGATTCCAAATTGGTATGAGGTGAATAACGATAATAGGTATTTTGCCCTTTAAATATTTCAGATTTTGTTTTCGTGAAGATTGATATATATCAAGCTGCATTTGTACGTTCTGAACTAAGAGAATATCTTAAAATCATTTATCATTGGTACATATAGAATATATGGGTTGAAGCGTACCTACACCAACTTGAGTTGCAAAGCTTCAGGATATATGTTCCATAATTTATCTTGGTTTCATGAATGTATCTTACAAAGCATTTAAACATATATGTAATAGTTTGATGAATTTAATGTATAATTAATTAATGTATAATTAATGTATAATTTGACAACGTTTGTAATAAAGAAATACTTTTCGTATATTTGTATCGTATATTCGATTCATATTCGCTTGACGCCGCTCTCAGATAACATTTTTTAATAATATTCAGCTAGTTTATATGTATATCTAATTACAATTCAATTTTTTGCTAATTAGTAAAATTCCATTTAATTAATATGTAAGAAAGGGTAGACTGAGGTTGAATGCGGCCACAGTATATAATTATTATATCACATGCAATTATTCACAAATAGAAGTTGGTCAGCGCCATTGGTATTTTGCTAATTAGCCTCGGTGATTAACAGGGAAACTGGAATTCCTCCTAGCCAACTACACTATATCCCAGGTTGACATTACGGTTATGCGATGTCACGTGGAAATCTTGAGTCCCTTATGATGTGAAACTTAGTTAAAATCGCACATTCAAAGATTAGTTCAGGAATTTCATCAAGAAAGGGTTACGGTCTTCAACCTGTGACGGTTGGCTTATGTTCTACCTAGCACCACTGAAACTAAGCTGCTGGATAACATGCGTTTAACTGAAACTATAATTTGATATAGTTTCCTAGCGATTAGAAAGTTCACTGTGAGCGTATCCACGGCTGATTATTTTATAGTAATTTAGATATACAGATTATGCGATTATTAATCGGAAGCGTAAGCCCAATGCCAATGTTTAGACTAATACAGTTTATTAACAAACCTGTAAAGAACTTATGAAGTCAATAAATTTCCTTTGAAACAAAGAATCGATACTGCCGTTTAAAGATGTGTTTACAATTCAAAGCATTACCAAAATTATGAAAATTTAATAAATTGGTTTAAAAATTATTTCATTTTTGTTTGCTGATTCTTATGTAAAATCATATAATATTTATTTATAAATTTGATAAGAAAGTAGCATTACGAATTAAATCAAAATTTTCATAAATACTAAAACTTTAAAATATATTCATACCATAAAATTTATTTGGATCCATTTCATCGTTAAAAAATTATTTATTTAAAACTGTAGCAAAATATGATATTTGTGCTGAATTTAAAAGTAAAATAATTTATTTCTTTTTACACTTGATTGAAAGCGTTTATGATAAAATTTTTTGATTGATATTGATAAATTGGTTCTTTTTAGTTGATTTTTTGGCTGATTCTTTGATAATTGATATTAACCGAAACATGCTCAATGTATCGATGATTATTGTCATAAAATTATTCAATTTTTTGTGTAAGAAGATAATTTACATAAGTCAATTTTTAATGGATTAAGTAATTTTTCTTCTTCAAAGATATAAAAATATTATTTCATATTAGGAGAAAATTGTTTAATATTAAAAAAATATTATTTATACATATATGTATAATAGACTGCCAAGGAAAAAAAATTTTTTTTAATAGGCCACTTGGCTCAAAAGCTTCTATTTCATTCCAAAAAAACATTTCTAAATTTTTATTTAAAAAATATTAAGATTTAGAGGTCGCTAGTAAACGATTTTTAAATCAAAGTTTCGATTTTCTTTAATACACAAATGTGGTACTGTATGTTTTTTTAATTGCTGAACACGATGTAATAGTTCATTTAATCCAATGATATACATCTTAAGAAATATAGTGACCGATTAATGTGACCAAATTTCGAGTTCAAGGTCGATTTTAGTCTCAAGCGTTGAAATTGTGTCATTTTTTCACATTAATCTGGCTGTATTTCCTAAAGCATATGTCATAGGATTAAATGAATTATTGCATCGTGTTTAAAAAAACATATGTTTTTGAAACATATTTGAAATCCGAATTAAGCCACTTTTGCATCAAATTAAATATGTATTAA
This sequence comes from Acromyrmex echinatior, assembly GCF_000204515.1. The sequence goes on from NW_011626981.1 coordinate 458,441, forward strand.
GAAACATCAAAACTTTGATTTAAAAATCGTTCACTAGCAACCTTTAAATTTTAATTTTTTTAAAATAAAAATTTAGGCGTGTTCTTTTGATATAAAATGGAAGTTTTTGAGCTAAATGACCGATTAAAGAAAAAATTTTTTTTTTTCCTTGGCAGTCTAATGTATACACAATACAATTAAACCAAAGTTTTACATTTATTTCTACAAATCAGTTTTTGATATTACAATGATAATTAAAATAGTTAATGAATGATAAATTTTAAATAAGATACATGTACATATAATAATATTAATAGATAAAATATTACTATTTCGATAAAATATTATTTTTGCACATCTTCACAAAGTAATTTACAAATCTGTCCTGATTTCTCTATCTCGGCATTAAGTACCTACGCAAATACATGCTCTCCAATCGGCTTCAAAATCAAACACGGTTTTGATGTTCGAAATGGAACGAAACGATCTGTAAACTGTATTGTCGAAAACCTTTCATAGAAATCGTATTTTTCTGGTCACCATGAGAATGACGAGCGCGTTAGAATGTCGAAAACAAAAACCTCTGAAGGAAGTGATGGTATATCTTTTGATGGTATCTTTTTTTATGTTCCTTTTGGGATTCCGTGAGTATAGGGGATAAATCCTCTACATGTATTTACGATTTTTCATAGTTCTTCATATTGTAGTCATACTTAGAGTAACGTAGTTATCCACCCAATATGGATCGATGACGGTACTTTTCATCCTGCTTTCCCCTTCCCGACAGTCTCGTAGATAGGCACTGCAATTTTCCGTTCTTTCATGAGAATTCCACCGTCCTGTCGAAGCATATAAATGATGCTATTATCTAAGCCATACCATTATCCTTTGATGTAACTTTGAACAATGCTCTTAAGAGATACTCAGCAGGATTTTTATTATTATAACTTGTTTACCATCGTGGAACATTTATCGAATTATCTCTCTACATAATCTCTAAAAGATTTTAAATTTTTTATATGATGAAGTTAACATATGTTCTTCATACATTTATTATGATCTTTCTTTATCTTTACATTTATTAAAGAATTGTTAAAAATTTGTTTATGTCTGTAATTAATCTATAGCTCAAAATTATTTGTAAATCCATTAAAACAAATTTAAATTTTATTAAATTTTTTTAGAAAAGATAAGTTTATAGATCGACATTATTATTGTCTTACATGTTGTATTCTCCGACGATGCTTGCCGCTTGAAGTTCCTTCACTGCATGGCGGTAGACATTGTCTAGAGTAATCCTCAAGGATATATATTCTAACTATAAGTTAACGCGTTAACGCGTTATACAGTCTCCCTTGAGAAACATAAGTACGAACTCACGTACAGAAGTTATTGTGACGCAAATAGTTGGAGCGAATATCGAAGTTTATAGAAAATTATATTGTCATCAACGATATTATTACAGAAATTAATTATCGTGATAACATAACTTATCACGAAATTATACTAAACATCGTATAATATGTCTTTTTTCAATAGTTAATACAAACAACTAATTAAGAGAAAGCATTAATGCAATATGTATTCAGAATTAATGCATTATGCATATTTATCAAAGTGTGATCTCTTGCTATCTATTTGCTAATGTTTGGTATCTTACATACAAAATGTTATAGAAAAATATTGAGAATATAAGAAATGTATGGTATATTTCAAAATGGTATATTTGCAAAAGAATTGTGTTGAAAATGTTTTATATAAATTTAATTAATTTAAATTTAATTTATAAATTAATTTAATTTAATTTTTTAAAGAAAATTGAATAATTCTTTTTTAATCAATTTTATTTTAAAGAATTGAATTTGTTTTTATAGAAATTAAAATATATGTTTATGAAATTGTAATAATATGATTTACATTTTGCTTGAAGTAATTCCCTTCAGTATAATTAACAATCTGATACTTAACCAGAATCATATATGTACGTAGAAGCTATTAAGATTATTTTAATTCCAATTTAATGGTTTTTACATTAAAAAATTTATTTTATTTTTTGTATTTTAAACTACTTTATAACGCGTTTGAAATTCATGACAACTTAAAAGAAACATTTCTCTTACAAGATTAAATAATCATAACAAAGTCCATTACATACACAGAAATATTAGTATAAATATTGGTATAAGAAAATTGATGTAATAAAATTGGTATAAATTATATAAAAAAAGAAAATTTTATTTTAATTTTTCAATGTTTTTTAGTATCGTTTAGAGCTTTAGAGATATTTTTTTTGATAATATTTAAAAAAACATACAAAATCACATAAAACAATTCAAGTTTATACAAAATATCCCTATAAAAATTTTTATTTTTTTAAACTATATCATTTTTTTCTGTAATCATTTTTCTCTTTATTTCTCTCTCTCTCTCTCTCTCTGTTTTTTTCTCTTTTATACATATATGTATTTACATGCTCCGTTTCTATATATATATATAAAATTCTATATATAAAAAAAATTTAAAGGGATAGCTCTGTAGAAAAGCAAATGATTGTTGTACATATTCTATTAACATAAATATTACACATTTTGGAAAAGTATCGGTTGCTGTTTTTTTACTAAATATAGTTCAGATATATTCCGCACATTAGCCGTTTCCCCATGAGAATCTCACGTCTCGTAAAGCAATCATGGGATCGTGGTTTCCCTCACGACGTACAGGATCAATCGCGATCCACATAAGACACTCTGTACCATACGCCGCGCCGGACCGACACGGAGAGGTGGTGCCCCGAAGACGCAGAACTATACTCCGGAGTTTCGGGGTGAAACGCGTGCGCGGGTGGTTTTAATCGGGGGCGGGGGTGCGGTCACGGGGACAGTATCGTCGCTCTTCAGTTGGGTTTGGTACGCGTCTCGCGACTGGCCACTGTGCGCCTCTCCGCAGAGAGCATCTTAGTTCTCTTTCCTATCTTTATCTGGCAAACTTATCTCGTGAGTCGCGCGTGAAACTCGCGATGTAGAGAACTCTTTTCCGTACATTTCTAAAGACTGCTGAAATTTTTCGTTTCATTATCGATCACTTGTCCGAACTTGTCGGAGCAACGACTACGGATGTCACATACGTGTTTGGGAGCCGAAGAGTGTGTTTACTGGTTATACTTTCTTGTCAAGGATTTGGCGAACTGTCACATGATTACGAGGGGTGAGTTGGTTATTTGTATGAAAATTATTGATTTAAATTTATCGGGAACACATAGAAATTATTTGTCTCGTGGAAAAGACGACTAGTGTGAGGTGAATGGTTAAGCTGGCGCCGGACAGTTGACGTAATCAAGCTATGTAGGTGTATAGAAAGGAGAATTGGCCTTGTAATTGTGCAGAATGTGTAAAATAAATGGACGATATGACTTGCGGCTTTACTTACAAGCGGCATTAATGAATGATGAGAAGTTACTGATTTTGACTTACTCGTAAATCGTTAATTATTCATAAGGAAAGGAACAAGTTGATGGGAGATGGGGGAGAGATTATTAATGTACGTACATTCACGCAACATAGTTATCCAAGGGAAGTCCTAAGGACGTTCAGAGGACGATTTAAAAACATCCCCAGGAGAGCTGTTTGTGTTGAAAATTAGAAAATATTTATCAAGTAATACCGCAACATTGCTCAAGATATTTACTTTTATCTCTTAAATCTATAAAAAATATATTGCTAAATCCATGTTGTCAATTGAATTGCTTTGCATTGCATGTGAAAATAAAATATATACGGTGTCAACGATTGAATTTTAGTGTTTTCAATTTTGAAAGATTGCATGCAATCGATGAGTGATACACAATGAAAATGCGGACATATTTATAGTGAAACGATCTAAAGACTGTTGTAAAAGAACTTACTGATTACATGAAAATATAAATTATGTCCATAAACTATTAAATATTATATCACTGCATATTACATCCAAGCAACTAATTATAAAGTAGTATCGAGTTTTAAGAAATAATTTGTGCGAAGTAAAGAATAACAATCAAATAGAATAATTTTATAAAGCTGCAATAAGAAGTATTCCTGATAGTGTAGAATCTAATCAACTAAAACAAACTGAAACTACTCAATTTCTATTATTCTATTTAAAAAGTTTAACTAAAAAAGTTTTAGATGTTATTTTTAAGGAATTCTCGTGTCTAATGAAGTAATTGAGAAAAATTGAAAATAATAGCAAAATTTAAAAAATTTATCTAAAAATAAAAGACTTAAAAACAAATTTGAAGAATTTGAACATATATGAAATCCAAAATAGAGTACTTTTTTGCACAATATTTGCTAAAATATTTTGTGTTTATTTTAGCTACGATGATTAATAAGAATATAATGTAATAAAACAAATGCTTACTCGCGTATAATATTTCATTTTAGAATATTTATTATTTTGTTTTTTATATCCGATTATTTTTTCGTATGTGTAAACGTGACGCGGAAGCTTTGAACGTATATTAGTAGAATAAAATTATGTTGTTTTTGAAAAGAAAGGATAATGATGAAATCCATCTATCTAAAAAGAAAATAATAGTGTGTAAAATAAAGGTAGCCAGATGTTAATTGCAACTGCTTCGATAATCTCGTTTAAGTTATTTGGCAGTAGGACGCAATCGGGTATCGATTCGCGTTCTATTTAATGCGGAACTCTTGTGCGTATATACGACACCGCACACTTCGGAAGAGAGGCATTCACCAAGTGGCTTAATTTAATCGTAGAAATATATAATTGTAAAATGTTACAAAGTCGATGCCAACTATGATGACTTATTTTTCAAGTCAAGGATAACAGTAGATTTGTATCGTCTTATATGCTGTTTTATATATTGAAGAAATATCGCAAAATTTAAACATTTTTCTTTACATGTTAGAATAAAAAATACAATAAAATAATATATATATATATGTTGAAAAATTAATTCGAAGTATTTGGAATCACGTTATACGAAAACAAGATTAATTTACCCTCTGCATCAATTACTATTATATATAAATTATTGTTCGATAATTTAATTTTTGTTTTTTATGTTTACTATAGCAGTAATGTCGTATATTAATGTCGTATATTAATTAATATATATGTGTGTGTGTGTGTGTGTGTGTGTGTGTGTATATTATGTTAGTTATGAATTTATTTGTGCATTCTTAGAGTAAACGTGTTATGAATGCATATATAAATTCTACGTAATCGGATTATTAATATCAATTTTGCATAATCGCATGATAATCACCTTGCATTTGTTACATTACAATTTATAAAGAAAAACATTTACTTATGATATCTATATATCAATAACTAATTATTCTCTCTTTTTCTCCCTCTTTCATTTCTCTTTTCTTTTCTCTTTTTTTTCTCAATCTCTTTTTCTCTTCCCGCGGGAATTACTGTTCTGACGTTGATTATTATTTTAATAGATAATGATAATAAATGTATCGCTTATAATTGGCAATAGTTTTCGTACTATTCTATTGTATTGATCGTTTGTACGAATAATTCATACACTAATTCGAATGTATAAGCTTTACCAATGAAAAGCAAATGGAAACGATCTCTTCCGTACTATACTATTAAGAGCGAACAGTTTAATCCTTCATTTAGCACAGTCAAAGTGACTTTAATTGCGCATTTTGTGGTCATAAGTCCACAAATTGCCACTCGGTTATGTGGTTCGGCACATCGTTTCTGACGATTTACTTATGTAGTCGCTAAACTTTGTAGATTAAATGTAGCAAACGGACGAGTGAGATTAATATTCATTCTTGTTAGTATCTATTATCGGTATTACTATCCAATATGTAAAATCATTCTGCTGATACATTATTATACATTTACATCTATAAATTTCTGTGAATATGATTTATTAATTACTTAAGTGCATAATACTTATTGTAACAAATTCGTTTAAATTGTACCACACAAATTTTTTTAATGTGTGTTGTTAGCTTGAATTAGAACTTGAAATAGACTTTATTGTTTATATATTATTTATTTGTTATATATTATTTATTAAATTGAAAATGTAAAATTAATTTGTCAGTAAAGATTTCAGTCGATAATACTTAAAAGATTTTATTTACTGTGTGGAACATTTATTATTAATAGTATGTAAATTGTCGTCCTTTAGGATCTAAAGATGTCTAAGCGGTGAAAATTGTTAATTAACTATCAAGCCACATATGTCGATGAACTTGAAGGGCACAAAGTAAATAAATGAAGTACAAGTGGTTGTCAGAATTGATTGACCTAATGGTGCATTTTAGGGTCATCATGATTACAAAATAGTCTCTGAAAAAAACTAAAAGAAAAATATGTATATGTATACAAATGCTAATTTTGGGTTTATTTCTGAACTCTGTGTATATTTGTAAAGAACTCCGCACTATTTATAATTATATATGAAAAATTAGGTTTTGATGAAATAAGTTAGTTTTTACATATGATGTAGTTTATAATGTGTGAACAAATGATGTCATAAGATATACAATATGATAATAGATAGTTTTTGAGCTATGCTGTATTAAAGGTGTAAAACTTGCTTAAGGAGCATTTTTGATTGGTACACTATAGTTAAATAACTATCCATTATTTAACATTTTTTGTTCACTACATAAACTGCAACATATGTATGAAAACCAAATAACTACACCGAGATCCATTGTTCTATATAGCGCGGGATCCTTTTATAATAAAGTACAAATGTTATATTCAATTTATAAAGTAAAATGTAATTTTATTAGGTGTTGGAATTAATTCGTAGCGTTTTACAAGTGATGGGAAGTACTTTCATTAATGTATTTTTTAATGCTCATGTGAAATAAATAACATTCTTTCATTAAAAAACGCTACGAATTAATTCCAACACCTAATACGAAACACTTTTTTTTACATATTACATTTCTTGTTTCTGTAAATTTTATATTACGGAAAATTAAAAAATAAATTCGTAAAGATAATAAGCTGGTTTTCAAAAATAATTATTTTGTTATTAAAATTTTTAAATACATTACTTTTACATATTTAATGAATAATTTTTTAAATATTTTTCATTTTATTAAACAATATAAAAGAGTAATTTAGGAGTGAAAGTCGTTTATATAATATTCTTGAAATTGATTATTGTTTGATATGGTATCGTTTGGTGATATAATTAATCATTATGAAATTGTATATTGAATGAAGTTAATGACGAAATGAAAGAGCCATACAAGAGAATATCGAAGTAAATTAAACAGGTCGTACTGATCAAACACGCTTACGAAATTATTTGGAATCGAACAAAGGCATGTTTGATTAATGAAATTGATTCTATTGCGTGTTATAATGTACTTTCGTTGTTATGTTTTATTTTGTTTGTTCATTATTCTATATCTCAACCAGCAGCATAAGTAATACTTTAAAAATGTACAAGTATACAGAGAAATTTTTTTCTTAAAGAGTTTACCCTAAAAATATGATAGTCGTGGGACAACATTGTATTTCCAAGAATTTTAATGTAAATCTGTTTCATTCATTAATAAAACTACAATAAAATATAAAATAAGTTTGATTAATTTTACTGAAGTGCATGATAAAAATCTTAAAAATATTGTATATAGTTATAATATAGTAATTGTACCACAACTATTACATTTTCGGGGTAAATTTTAAAACAAAATTCTCTCCGCATATGTGCTATATTTGTTCCTTGCAACTTTTTATTCTTTAGTTTGCAAGTACAGTAATTTGAAAGTTAACGCGATAAATATATTTTTTAATGTGGTTGTGATAGAATAATGTACAATCTGTCGTACAGATTATACAATTATTGGTTGTATAATTTTTTATTAACTTTGCAAAATGCAATAAATACATGTGTATAATGGTTTTTGTTACAATGGAAAAATTTGATAAAAATTTCTGAAAATAAAATCTAAACAATTCCGTAGATATCATTGACCATAATTATTAGTTAAGTTTTTATTGTCTCATCATGTTTGTTTCATTAGTCCTTTTTAATTATCATTATTTTATGAAATTGTGATGCCTTTGTAACAATTAACGGACTTCATCAAGAAGCAAGTCACGTACACAGTCGAAAGCTCTCTCTGCTGTTCAAGACAAAGGACGAAATGAATAAAGATACAGTGAAAGCTGACAATCCCGATTACTTTTTGAGAATACTACTCTCGAGAATTATCTAGATAATCGATATGTGAATACATTTCCTTTACTGAATTTTATTTCTTATTTGTTTTATATTTGATATGTGTTTGTAAAGTAAAATACACAGACTAAAATTTAATCAGATTCATCATAGTACTCTGGTTGATCAGAATATGTCAACATTTTTTATTAATAAAATTATTTTGCTAGCCAACTTACATAAATTTTGATAATTTCATGACAGAAAAAGATTTGGATTTAATTTTTCTCTTTTCTCTCTTCTGATGTACAATATTTTAAAACCAGCTCGCTAATATAGAAATTTTAGACTTATCACATGTTAAATATTAGTAAAAAAGGAAACTATTACCGCAAAAAAACGGGCCACTTTAACTAATATTAACATTTATTATTCAATCTGGAAATAAAATAAAATCGAAAACGGTAGAAAATAGTTAAAGAGATCGCCCAAGAGTAGTTCTATATTCGCGCTATTTCTGTCGTAATAAATCACCTATCTTCGGCAACCACTGCGGTTAACGTTGTTAATTAATGATCCTCATGTCGAGCGGAACACGTGACAGGCTGATACAAAGGATGAAGATAAATTATTCTTGATTGTGCACAATTTAGAAAAATAAATAGAAAATAGAAAATGGAAAGTAGAAACAGAGTGAAAGAGAAAGAGGGACAGGAAGAAATGGGGGAGGGGGAGGGGAGAGAGAGAGAGAGAGAGAGGGGGGGGAAAGCTCATTTGCGATTAACATTTATTGCATATAGACACCACTGATATTTGCATCACTGATTAATAAATTATTTGTTTATTATGTAAAGTACATACCAAATTAAACATTAAGTAAACATTATCAAGAAAGAAGCAAATAATCTGGATATGAAAAAGAATTTATTCAAACGGCTTTATTCTTTTTTATGCATTACGCGTCTTTAACAGATGATAATAAATAATATTAATTGCTAGCTAACCAACTAATAAAACATCAACCAATTGCTAATGACACAAAAGGGATGAGATAAATAATGTTCGAGTAACTGACGGTTGGAATAATTTTCCCGGAGTCACAAAGCCACTCTGGCAGAAATAAGATCTTGCAGGCGTTTTGAAAAAAATATAAAAAGTGCTGCATGTTGTACTTATTATTCGCGTGAAAATCAACAAACAAGACAATTATACCGACCTAGTTAAAGGGAAAATAAGAAATGGAGTTTCAAATGCGAAAGTATAATATCATTAAAAGTCTTGTTACACGATTAACTTGCCTCCTGCAAGGATGATTGACACACAATCATTTGGGCTTAGTGAAATCACAGACTCGAGCTTAATACATGCGGATACTTACATATGTTTATTTATTACACACTTAATATAAATTTACAACTTTATATAAATTTTTATAGATAATAGTGCAACGAACATTTAATGAAAAATGAAAGCAAGAACTCTAACATCTTACAATGTAATTTAAGAATAAAAGAATAATATATATAAAAGAACAAAAATTTATCGCCACACTTTTTACATCTATATAGATATAATTTTTATTAATTAAGAGCGATTTTATAAATGTTCTATAATGTCTATAATGTCTAATTCCTTAATGTTTTCTGTAAATATTTATAATTTGGTTGATTTATCTGATAAAAAGGGGGAAGAAAGTTTAGTATTAGAAATAATGTACGTTTTTATATATATATATAAAATGTCTTATAACATCTTAAATATAATGTATATATACTTACGTTATAATATTACGTATAATATTACGTGATAAATGTCATAAGAAATATAAGTTTGTCTTAGCTATCGTATTATCCGAGAAATGACATCTAGTCTCTAAGGGTTAGATTCAAGGTTACATTGCTCTGATGTCCTTATCGATAAAAAAGTAGTCGTTAATTAAAGTTGGATGGTTTCTTGTTGTCAGGTCTAATGATCCCTTGTCGTTAGTATAAGTTAAAGTAAATGTGTTGATTGACGATGTTGATTAAACTAATTACGTTGTGACGCGATTTTAGGGTTGAATTTGATACATCGTCAAGAGAGGTACAACATCGTTAATGTGTTTACACTCGATTGAGAGGTTTCAAAATTCAGGTAATCTTTTTATCGCTAACTTTTTGTTTAAAATTGAGAGAATAAGACAACGTGATTAGTATTTACAAAGATAAAATTGATATTGAACTCTTGATAGCATGATGGGAAAGCAGTGAATGAAAAATTCAATTTTAATTCTCAGTTGAACAAATTTTTTTTATTCTTTTGTACAGAATTTTTTAAAACTTTGATTAAACATGAAAGAGATGAAATATATGAAATATATGATATATTTAAAGCTTTTATTAAACATGAAAGATGACATATATGATATAATATGAAATAAAAGTCACAATAATTTATGCTATGATATAAAAAGATATTTATCACAAAAATATGTCTATATAAAAATATATGTATATAGATATTTTTATCATAGCTATTTTTTATATGCATAAATTAAACGTGATATTAAATTTTGTTTTTTAGACAAATAGTAAAGCAGTTTTTATTTGCTTTTTTAAAATACTAGGAAATGAATTTTTCTTGATGGAATCGACAAAGACTATATATCAGATTAAATTATTGCTCTTTTTCTAATCAGAGCGATTTCGATATATTTAAATATTAACGAGAGGAATAAAATTTTTAATGTGATATAATTATTATATTCTGCGTATAAAGTTTGTGAAGAAATGGAAAAATTAAATTTAATTTTGACTTTTTATTTTATTATTATTATCCGCGAGATTGAAAAAAGCATGGTATCAATTATAAATAACTGAGAGAAGGTCTCTTCCAGCTTAACTGTTAAAGCTTTCATATATCATTTAAAATGATAGTAAAGAAAGATATTAACATAATAAATCTGATGATGTATGTAGTCTTTAAAGTACGCGTTTTTATATACGCAATTGCAGTTAGTGATATATAACGTTAATATAGTGAAATATTGAAATGATTGCTGATATTCGGGGGTCAATTCCAATATGTTGAAAGTAGACAGTAATAAGTAGTTTTTAAATACGGATTGTACGGATGAGAAAGAATTACGTATCGCTCTTGTAATATTTATATATAGTTAATGGTGATGACATACATGGAATTCATTCGATAAGAGATCAATCAAAGGCCAGATAAGAGAATTCGAAGAACGATATGTTCTAGATATGTATGTACTGATATATAATATTTTCAAATATATTAACATAGCGCAAAAAATTCGACAAGTAAACCTTCTATTCACTGATATCGGGATTGTTATTTTGATGCGAGGATTAAAGCTTGAATATTCGCTACCTGGAGAAAATGAGAAAATGCGAGGGCCGCGACTCGGTTGGCAGTGCTCAGCAAAGAGTTGAACCAACATTTATTCAGTTTTTATTTTTGTCATTTTCTTTACGCGATTTTTGTCTTTTCTTTATTGCCACTTTTAGCGCTCCTGCTACTGACTGCTTTTGCATTTGTTCTCAGAAGTCGAAAGCGTGGAAACGAATGTGAAGTTTTTACCGACAATAATAATAAAGTAGTGATTTTACGGAGCGATAGAATATTCGTAACATATATAGCATATTCGCAGTATATTTTTACAGCGATAAAAAGTAATCGATGAAGTATATGTATTGCAAAAGTAAATAATCCTGAAGTAAATTTGCGTAAAAATATTTTGTAAATTGCAATGAACTTTTATATTTATTATTTGATTTTTTCTCATTTATCATATAATTTTAAAAATATGTTTATTTTAAATAATATGATATTATTTGATATTGTATGTAATCATTAATTTATATTTTTCTCATAATTTAAATATATTTATATAATATTTAATATTTATATATTAATGTACGCATATTATAATCATTTCTTTTAAAATTTTATCTCTTGACATATTATCTGTATTGCGTTCTGAATGAGAATCAAATACATACATGTTATATTTTTAGTTGTGCATAAAATATTTTATATACATAAATCTCGTCAGCAATAAAGTATTGAACAATGAAAGAGTTATATAAATTTCATAAAGTAATATAATTTAATATAAATTTCATAAAATAAAAAATTTCATTGAATCCGGCTACGATACACATGTACTGAATTCCTATTATCAATATTTTACGTAATCTACATTTCTATAATTTAAATTTTAACTTAAAGTATTTTATATTTAAATAATAAATTTAATATTCCAAGAATTACTTTATTTACATAAAATAAAATTATTAAAAGTATAATGATTAAAAAAAATTATTTAACCAAATAAATTCAATACTTCATGTAATATTTAAGTAATTATTGTTAATGTATTTCAAAATGCTGGAAATAGTAGATATTCGAGATTCATGCTTTTGTAATGATTATTACGGAAATATAATAATTATCGTAATGTAGCAATTATTAAATCACAACAATGCCATCATAGCACGCTTGAGCAAGTTAACGATGTGAATGCGAAGAATGCTTCTGCGGTATCATTTCATGTAGCAACGCAAACATAAGTATTTATTGCCATTGCTTATACTGTCGTTGCAGCGCTGACGATGCATTTTCGCGTTGGTAACGTGCAGTTGGAAATGGCGCAGCATTTTTTTTTTTACAGTCACAAATATATCAGTAAAAGATTACCATGGCATTATCACAAGATTACCGTAGGTACTACGAAACAAACATTTACATAAAGACAGTGGAAATAAGAAATGGTGCGTTTAATCTAAATACTAGTAAATGGAACTTTTTCAAGCTTCAACAAATAAATTGAAATATCTACTGTAAAATTATAAAGCATATTGAAAAAATAATTAATTATATTTTTTTACTTTTAGTTATTTTATATTTTATTTGGATAAATAATAACATTATACACGGAAAGGATTTTCTTTTAAATTTATCCTAAAAATATGGTAATTGTGTACATACAATATTTTAAAGATTTTTACCATGTACTTCAATAAAATTAGTCAAACTTATTTTATACTTTATTGTAGTTTTATTAACGAATGAGAGAGATTTATATAAAATTCTTTGAAATATAATGTTGTCCCACGATTATCATTTTCAGAGTAAACGCTAAGAAAAAAATTCTCTCCGTGTATACGTACTTTTATTTGTAATTAATAAATTTATAAATGATAATTAATAAGTTCATTCCTTATCAGATTTCACGGAAATATTCAACATTTTAAAATTATACTGAAAATATAATCGAAGCTAAAGTCATTAATAACGAAAGTTAAAGCTTAGAGATAAAAACTCATTATTCAAGTTACTTTCGCGGTGTATTATTTTTGAAAAATCATACGAGGAAAGTTTTTCTTTGCAAAATTATGAATTTTTTATATTTTTAAGTAGAGATAAATTAGATGAATTCTAATGCTTCTTCGTTTAAGGGATGTAAGATTGGGAAATATGAGGTATTAGTATTAGTAAGAGTATTAGTGGTAATTACATACAACGTCGATCAAACCTGTAGATGGCAGATAATATCTGCAATTTCTATTTCGCGGCGTAATTTATGCCTTAAATGCGTTTGCTAGGAAGATGGTTTTGATCTTGTCTTTGTTTTGAGTGACAAGACTGTAATATCCTTCTAAGAAAGATCTGTAGATTTTAAGGCATCTGTATCACGGACGTATTAATGGGAAAAGAGTGCAGAATAAAGATGAAATAGAAAGAATCTTTATTTTGTTCAGCTGTATGTAGTTTCTTTTATTAGTCTTAATATATATGATATATGTGTACAATTATTTTAAGAAAAAATATATAATTATTTTATCTAAATTTTAAGTAACTCTCTTTTATCTAAATTATGTAAAATAATAATTACTTAAAAATTACTTCTGCAACAAATAAATTAAAATCCAAATTAAAATTGAGTAAAAAAATAACTTATAATAATTAATTTAAAAAATATGCAATGTGCATGCGTTCATGCAAAATAATCATACAATTCATGAAAAATAATTCATGAAAAATAATCATACAATTACGAAAATATAATTTTTGTAAGCATTGAATTTTGAATCCCCGCATTATTTAATTAGATATAAACAATCACGTATTATCTAAAATAAAAATTTTAAAATATTATTTAAATTTTATATAAATCTATTTTTGCTAAGATCTTTAGAGAATATATATAATTATTTTAGAATTATATATTTTATAAAAAAATGTATAATTATTTTAGATAATACATAATTATCTTATACCTATAATTAAATAATGGGTTCAAAATTCAATGCTTACAAAAATTATATTTTCATAATTGTATGATTATTTTTCAGCAAACTGCATGCGTTCATATAGCAACTATTTTTTAAACTAATGATTATAAGTTATTTTTTTACTCAGTTTTAATCAAATTACTCAGTTTTAATTAAATTTTTCAAAGATATAGGTATCATAATTGAAGTAAGAA
>NW_011626981.1:483562-638563 GCF_000204515.1 Acromyrmex echinatior
CACGCACGCACGCACGCACGCACGCACGCACTACGGGAAATCAGATCTCTTTTTCCATCACCCGTGAGACGTTTCTAATGAAATCCGTTTACACGGATCTCATTAATCTTCATCAGGAGGTATCAATCAATTAGTGATCACCCGTGTACCGTAATCCCGAGTTATCCTAACCTCAAGATCTTTTATTGCCAATTTTTTCTCTATATATATCTTTTCGTTTTTTTTTCTATTTTAATTCAAGTCACTTGCGTTCGAAGGTTCACAAGTGTAGGATGAGTCCACAAGGAGTTCCATTTTCTTGTCTTCTTCTGTTTTCTACAGATTTTTTTCTTTCTCCTCTTATACAACCAATACATCATCGCGGATTATTTCTTTCTGACACATACATACATATATGTGTGTGTGTGTGTGTGTGTGTGTGTGTGTGTGTGTGTGTGTGTGTGTGTGTGTGTGTGTGTGTGTGTGTGTGTGTGTGTGCGCGCGCGCGCGTGTGTATCTATATATATTAATCCTGTTGTTTTTTTAATTTTTCGTCAAATCGAGTACAGACTTTCTCGTAAATATTTACATCGCCTTCTACGTTTTTGAAACTTTTAAATTCTGTTGAGTTACAGTTATCTTCCGTGAAGTATACGATGTATAGTATGCATTGTGTCTGTGAATCCGTTGCGTTAGACACGCAGAATTATGTGAGATCATTGAAAATAAATTTGCTCTAAAGAAATATAGCTAATAATTGTTGTGTGTGAAATAACTACATATTTTACATAATTTATTTTTTTTAATTTAAAGTTGATGCAAGAAAACCAATATATTGTATTTATTTTCTTAATGTATGCCAATTTGTATTTATATTATTACCAAATTTTCAATATACAATGAAAGTTGCATATTTAAAGGATATTAAGTCGATAATGAAACTGTATCGTTGGTTATGAGATATATTTTTATATTTACTTTTTGAAAAATTTATATTTAAATATTTAAATAATTTATAATAAGCATTGCTAATTAAATTTCCATAAAATATTGATGAACGCTGTTTATCGTTAATTTCTATGCTTTAAACTGACAAGTAATTAATCATGAACATTATAAAATTATATATTAATGAGAGAATGATATTGGAGATAACCAATTTTGTAAAAGAAGAAAGCAATCAAATATTTAATCAGAATAGCATATCATAAAATCAGATCATTTACGCTGCTATGCCCTTTAATAACACTAAAGTGAATCAAACTACCATTTGTGTTTTCATTGATATGATTGTAATTACGATTATGTTTATACGAACGGATGTAAACGAATTGCTATATCATCTCTCTATCTTTTATACCTATATTAGTTAACAATAATTGCACAAATGGAAGATGTTATTTGAGTTGAATTTATCTTGCTTCAAAACGATTATAAAATTTTATACGTAATGATTTTTTTACGTAATAAAGTCATTTTCATTACAAATTGAAGTTAAAATCTAGGAATAGACGAAACATTATAACCATTTAAAATTTATTTTGATATATGTTACAAAAATAAAATTTATAAAATATGTATACGCATTTAAGAATATCATATTATTTTCAAAATAATGTATATTATATTATTAAACAAATATCAACACTTTAGATTGTTACAAATTTTTATTATTATATATGAAGATAATTTTAAACTAATAACTATTTAATTTCCAATAATTTCTCGTTAACACTGCATGGATGTATTATATTTTGCATCGCAGATTCATGTCTTGTTAAGTTATAAAGGGTATTGAATAAAGTTTTACTCGAATATCTGCGAACAATAACTTCCGCAAAATTCGCCTTTGAAGCATACACCGGCGTTGGCCTTTTTTCGCCGCATAAGTAGCGTTAACAATTTTCGTTAAACCCGATATCGCGCAAACGAGTAGGATTTTACAGTTTTACAAGCCAGGCCTACTAAACCTGGAATAGCTCTTTGAAAAAGTTTCCGACAAAGTTCGATATTTCATATCGAATTTTTATAAAAATTTCTATAATAATGTAATTAAGCATATAATAAATTTTGCAACAATGTTTTGTTGCGTTGTGGTTTATGAACTTTAAATTTTCGATCTCTCGATTTTACATTGCACACGATTCGTAAAAATATAATGAAAAGTTGCATCGAAACGTCCTTGATTATCTCTTATCTTAGACATAAAGTATAATTGAAAACAAATATAATAGCTTAATTTTAATTCTTTACTTACAATGTCAAAAAATATTATCTTATTTAAATTTGTATATTTCTGTATTTAAATTTATATTTCTTTCTACAAATTGTTACATTTAAATGTGTGTATTTTAATTTACCTTGTGTTATGATATTTACCTTTATCTATTAGTTTTAGATTAATCCATGTCATGGCCACGATAATAGACAGTGGATTTAAACATCACATTTTAATAGTATTATGAATATGCAAGTCTCTGATACCTATACTGTTTATTGAATTAGCACAAGCTCTACAAATGTAAAAGGACGTTTTTGTTTCTTTTAGTAACATGTAAATTGTAATTTGCGTTAATATATGAGTTCATTAATCATTATAAGAAATAATTTTATTTTATCTCAATGACTGTAATAATTGTTAGTAGAGGAAACGCTTACACACTATTATAAAAGATCATCGTTTTATATGAAATATATAGGATGTATCTGAAATAACGTCCATTTAATATTCCATCATATAGTGCTATTTCTAATAAAAAAACTGAGTCGAAAATCCTCTACCATTTTATAATTTTTGCAATATCTTTTTTTGATTGCCTAATGAGCGAAATGTCTAAAATCGACGCATAACTTTAAAATAGCTTTAAAAGTTCTTTAAAAAACATCTTTAAAATATTTCATAAGGAACTGAAAGATATCATGAAATTGTCTTATACATCGATTTTATCCATTTATTCGGCAATCTTTAGAAATTAATATCTCATTAACTATTGCGAAAATGGTAAAGGACTTTTCGACTCAGTTTTTTTAGAAATAGAACTGTATAATTAGTGGGCGTTATTTCAGATTCACCTTATGTATTATCTATATATTACAAATTCTGTTAATCTTATTTTAATGGAAAGATCTGTCTTTTATTTTTACTACTGAACAGTTGTTGCAACAAGAAATTTTTCTTCGTTATCCTTGAAATGTTCATTGTCTCTAACTATTCTTATGCAATTACTCGCAAAAGTTCTCGTAATACTTTACGAAATAAGCTTTGGAAGTTTCATATCGGACTCTATAGAGCACATTGCAAAAACAGTTTTTTTTCTATTTTTCTCTTTTAATCTAAAAAAAAATAAGATTAGCTATTGTCATTAAACGTTGCGATATTATGTTTTTGTAATAATAGTGTGGAATAGTATTTTCTTACCGCTGGAAAAAACTCGACAAATGTCTTTAATTAAAGTCTTCTCGGCCACCGCGAAGGTAATAATAAATAAAGCTGAAGTCCGTTTTATAACTGGTACCTACTTTTTATTAAACATGTTTGTAAGAAAATTGCAAATACTTGGATGTACCAGAACTTTTACGGTTTTTTTATTCAAATATATATGTGTAGTTTTGAAAATTTAAAACACGCGCTCTGATGGTTGAAATGCTTCCAAAAACATTATTTGTATTTTAAATGTCAGGACACTTACATTTGGATCTTTAGATTTTTAATTATCTCGAATTATTAAATACTTTCAATTATTAAAATATTCTGCAGTAACGAATCCTGACACTTTCTATTTTCTTCCACATGTCCGTCTTTCATTTTCCTATAAAATGTTACATGTAACGCAATATAATTCAATTCATATTAACATCTCAAAATGCCTATCCTTTGTAAGTTAATTTCAAATACAATTTTATTACAATATTTTATTAATAGTAATTTATTTTTGCAATCACGACATTTGCAAATTTTGTTTCTTTTTTTAGGCGTGAGATTGAACTTATAGGATTTTACGAATGTCGAAAGGGATTTTACGGAATATATGTGGACATTGTACGCGCGAAAATTTATTTTTCCCTCGACGCAGTAGGATTTATTGGCTACCGTGATATATCGTGGTATTAAGAACATTTTAATTATGAAGCGACTTTTACTCTTTTTCTCATTTCATTTTAGCGAGCTATATTTAATGGTCTTAATTTGATTTTTGATAAAGAAAAACGAGTTATTAGTTAAATCTGCGATATCTATAGTGATAAATTATAATTTTTTAAAGCAAATATAATTTTTTTTAGAAAATAATAAATAGACTAAAAATATAATTTAATTATTAGTTCTGTGTGACATAAAAGGATATCATACGTTTCACAGTGCCATCAATCGTAATCTGTTTCTACTATCCGTACAGAAAGCAAAATAAAGGCAGGATATATCAATTATTTTTCGTATAGTATTATATAAAGTAAACTAAATTAGCACCAAAGCTCTCACGGATACCGTCCCTGCGATCGTTCGTCGCCGTAGTAAATGCTTTAATCGGCTTTCATCGTGTTACCGCCCAGCGATTCCGCAATCACGCTGAGCAAATATTCGAACACTTTAATGCGCTAGTCGAGGTTAACTGAAACGGGTAAAGTTACCAATAATCAATAATCCACATGCACTTGGCGACACCATGGCAAGAATCAGTTCCGCTTACTATAAGTTAAACCGGTTAAACGTCACGCGTCTGACGAGTTCGAATAATAAAGAGGAAGAACGAGTTTTTTTCTATCATATCCTCGTGATACTTTTAAAACGAATACAAAATATAAGAGAAGGATATAAACAAGAACAGAGAGAATTCTATACGTCAATACTTTGAACAAAGAGTCGTAGAGCTTTACGGTTACAAAATCTCATTTTTCAAATAATCAGCCTTGTTCTTTCGTCCTCTGATATACCACGTACCTGTCCGATGTATTCTGACATCTTCCAGTTTTTATTTTATTTTATTTTTGTAATCTGGGTCATTTATTTCAAATAACTATTATTAACTTAATTTTTAAGATTTTTTTAATAAAAAAATTTGTTTAATGAAATCGTTCATTAAATCATTATGAAATTATTTAAAATGTTTTAAAGAAGAAACATTTTTCAATTCTTTCCGATAATGTCATTTCTTCTAATTGTTGAGAAATTAATAAATCAAGATTTTTTTTAAATTATAGATAAAATATACTCTTTTTTATATTTATATTCGCACATTTCTAAATTGTAGAATTATTTATAATTATTGAATTATTTTTATTGGATGTGTGTGTTTTTATTTTCTTATTTTGTCATTTATTAATATAATTTTTATTAATAAAAGAAATTAAAGTACATTTTATAAAATAATGTATAAATGGTTTCTCTTCTCTTCTCTTCTATTCTCTTCTCTTCGCTTCTCTTCTCTTCTCTTCTATTCTCTTCTCTTCGCTTCTCTTCTTTTCTTTTCTCTTCTCTTCTCTTCTCTTCTTTTCTTTTCTCTTCTCTTCTCTTCTCTTCTCTTCTCTTCTCTTCTCTTCTCTCTCTCTCTCTCTCTCTCTCTCTCTCTCTCTCTCTTGAAAATGTTTTGATAAATTAGAATGAAGAATTGTATATATATATATTTTTTCTTTTGCATGCACTTATACACATGCAAATTAGCATTAGTTACTTTTATTCTTAAATATCACTTATACAATATATTTTCTATAAAATACAATTTCTATAATTATTATCTTTTACTATCAGCTTAAAAATGTAAGACTTTTATATCTTTATTTAAAATTATTGAGCAACTAAAGGTATCATTTAGAAGCTCGCAGAAGTGCGCTTTAACATTTGCAACTGGGTCATCCTGGATATAGCAGGTCGAGATTTCTTATCCACTGTAATCTTCATAGCATCTCTTTTCTTAAGTAACTCGGAATAATGGGAAAGTTCGTTATTTTTCATGCTTGATAATAATTGAAACTGTTTCTTTTTGCGATAACTTTTGATATGTTGGATTATAAGTTTGTTGAAGTTGAGATATTAATCTGCCAGCAGTAATGTTGCATATGCTCTAATACGCTTGCCATAATTTCAAGTAGAAAATTTTTGTTCATATGATATTATAAAGTCAAAATTTTATAACGTCTAAAATAAAAATTTCCGATTAGTTTTTAATACGTTTTATTTTTATGTAACATTTAATTATTTTATATTTTACTTATAATTATAAGTTCGCATTTAAATTTAATAATGCGTATTAATTCTAAACGTATGCATAGGAACAACTTTATAAATTGTACCTTTTTAAATTAAAAGCAATTCTCAGAAGAGCTATGAACCTTTATTTGTTTATTCTATTTCAAATGTATGAAACTTAATTTATAATAATTTTATTCAATAAAATTATTATAAATTTGATAACATACATTTTTATAATGTTAATAGTTTGTTGACTATAATATTGCGTTTTACATGTGTTTTACTACGAATTGTGCATCTTACAAGCAAATCACGCGATGTCCGTCGCAAGCGTTTCGTATCGTACACTCAAAGGAGACGGAAATTTTCCGGCGTTCTCCCGTAACTCGCCCGGCATGTGTATAAGGTTTCGTAACAGCAGCCGACAAAGTTCCTGAGTATTAAGAGCATGCGGCTCAAGAATGCGTTGGCATATTCGTTGCGGTGTTACATGCGGGAGACTAGCTTTCTTACAAGCACAGCTTTTGGACTAGGAATGCACGAGAATGTGTCGTCGTAAATCTGCGAAACTGTGGCTGAAGTATAGAACTCGAATAAACGACAGGAACAATATATATAGTTGAGTGTCGCGTTGCGTCACTTCCTTCATTCACTTATGAATATTCGGCGGTCCTGACAGAACAAACACCGTTTCGCAAATAGTCGACGAACAAACGGAAATTAAATTTATCTAACGATCCTCGGAATTTGTGGGCGACCCAGATATAATTCTCAGTTTAATTTTTCGGCCTATTTCTTTATACTATGTGTCCATTACATCGAATGAATAGAATTCGAATTAACTTTGATGTAATTTACTTTTATTAATTTTATTTCTTCATTTCTGGAGAGCACAATATTTTTTGCAGTTCAACAATCTTGCAATTTGCATGTAGAATATAAATGACAAGAGGGAATTCAGATTTACTGTATTTATTCACATTTTTTTATTCAAAAAACGTAATATTGTATTTTTACCATGTTTTATAAAAATTTGTTTTAGTTTATAATATAAATATTAAAAAATGTTATTACTTTGGGAGAAAAAGTAACGTTGTAGTGAAGTCGGTGTGACAGTTGCCGTGACAGTGTCATTAATTTCGGACGTCAATCTCACGCAATCCGTCTCCGGTTAATTAATAAGTTATTAGTTCCGTGAAACTTCATCTGCAAATTAATTCAGATGCAAACATCTCTAATGGAAATAGGAGCGAATTTTGGTGCACGGAGCCAAATGCTAAAATAACGCGATTTTTTTGTTACATACAATTTTTCAAAATTCAAAAACTTTTCTTAATAAAAACGTGACACAAATATAAAATCTCTTATAATAATTTCTTAATATTCTTTTACTTGATAATCTTTTTCATTTTTTGAGGAAATTATTATACATTATAAATAATATAGATTTATTTATAAATATTTTAACTCTGTTATATTTATTCATATTTTTATTTATGTAAATTTATGAATCCTATCCTATAAATAGAAAAGTACGCATTATTTAATACATACAGAAGGATATTTATCGAATTATCTTAAAAAAAAAAGTCAAGAAAAATCTAAGAAGCATTAATGGGTGAGATAATGAAATACTATAAAGAAAAATTTTATATTTCTTACATACTAATTATTTAAATTTTAAATCTTAAGCTTAAACTTTAAAAACGATATATGACAATAATGGATAAATTTAGTTTGACCATAATATTACCGTAGTATGTCAAAGTATGACAATGCAAGCAAAAGATCAATTGCAGTCTTTACATGAGGTAACTGTATCTACAATCTTCAATACATCGCATCGTTGGCAGCCGGATATCAAAGGCTCAGAACGAGATTTCCATTTGGGAGAGCTAAACGGAAATTGGACATGCGTGAATACACGTGGCCTGCCAGCTGAAAGCTCTCCTTAAGCTCAATGTGAAAATATCGATGCGGAATACATCGAATGGTCGAGTAAAGCCTGACCGAGAATGCATTCGCTCTACTAGGTGCATGACGTAGCGTGAAGGGACGAGATAAGAAGCATATTCCGATATATTGCGAAGCACTTTATACTGTGCATTGTGAGAGCTTATTTCCTTAACACTTGCTTGAGATTGAAAATATTTGTATATTCTTTTGCAAAATTGACCGAACCATTATTTTAAAAGCAACATGAATTCTTCAAACAAATCCTTTTATTTTAACACCTAATACATTTCCAAAAGCATTAAAGAATCAATGCCAAGAATTACTTTTTGAAATATTTCCAGAAAAATATAAAGAATTAAAAATAATTTGCATTTTTATGTTAAGAATTACCTTTTTTTTAAATGTCAGAGTTATCTACTTAGACGTGCATAGACTTATAGATATTTCTAATGCATCATTAAAATTATTAACGAATCTGACATTAAGCTATATAAGGAAATATTAAGTTAGTTATTCATATTTTACAAGGTCACAGTTACAACAAAAACTTTATTATTAGCATCATCATGACATAGTGGAGAACATGAGAATTTTTACCGAGTATAAAAATGAAGAATGCAAATCGCATCGAATACCCACTGACAAATTGCATTAAGTCTTTCCGAGAAAGCTCATTAAATTCTACGTAATCTGATTCTCGACACGTCAGTCGGCAGCTGAGCTTTACGCCCGCGAATTAACGCAGTCGGATTGCATTTCAGTGACGAGATCGATCTTTCATTTTCATAACGTTCATGCATGTGCACCGAAGAGAGAACTAACGTTTTTCATTGGCAGAACTAATGTGCATTCAGTGCATATTAAAGCCGTTGTAAACTAATCTAATCTGAATGTAAAAACGAGACGTCCCAATTGATAAAATGCTTAATATATATTTTATTAAATAGCAATCAAATATATTGAGAATTTCGTGGTTTAACTCGATTTTGTATTTTTATTAAACATATATCTTTATGTCAATTTGTGTACAATAGTTTTATTAAGTGCACTGAGTGCGCATAGTTCTGCCAATGAAAAACACTATAAGTTGCTACACGCGTGATTTTTTTTAACTAATAACCGATCCATTAATATGAGTTAATATTAGCACAATAATAGCACAGTCAGTCACATATTCTGGAAACACCTATTATTACGTTAAGTATTATATACCTACGATAAGAATGTAGGTATATAATACTTAACGTAATAATACGCTAACAGATGAAATGATATGCAAAATAGAAGTTGGCCTCTTTCATATAACATTAAAATTTAATTATTCTTATGTTCTCGAGATATATGGGAAATACGATTGTATTTTATATATTTTATATTATATTATATTTTATATTGGCTGCGCAAAAGCCAATATTAATTTTTTAAGCCATTTTACAATAGCCGTGTCTTACAGACTCAAAATAAAAAGTAAAAATTTATTATTTTAACATATTTTGAATAAAGATTGAAATGATGAAGACTATATAATTTAAATTATATATTTACTGAAGGAAAGAGAAGCAGAACAAATTCTTAAGTAGATTATCTGTGTGTCAAATTGATATTCAATTTTTTATTAGATTTTATATGATAAAATGGTGTATGTATTATGTATATGTATATATAGAATGAATTTTATATGCACTACATGTATATACATATAAAATAGATTTTATAAAGGAAATCTTGGGAACAGATAGAATTTTTGTTCAAAAGTGCATCGTGGAATTAATCTTCAGCATCGAACTTTTTTCTATCACCGAGATAAAAGCCGAAGCAGAGAGCTGACGAATTTTTTCCGATTGCTCGCTTAAACAGAATATACCACTACAGTTCAAATGGGAGGAGATGGCCACAAAAATGTCCATGTTCCAGCATAGTCCTTCATCGACAATGATTCCAGCTTTTTCGTCGGTTGTTGCGGCTTACTCGACATCACAATCGTGGTCATAAAAATAATAATTGTTGTGTGAATTATTTTTATCATTTACGATGCCGAGCGGAAATATCAATATTTATAAAGTGTGAATGAATTTTTTTCTTGGAGAACAACAAGTAACTTTTTTTACAGCCTTTTACTTTGTATACTTTTTGTGTTATACCGGAAATTTTTTATATTAAAGATCTTATTACACTATAGTGCAAGCTATTTTCTTACCAACCGTGAGATTACGGATATTTTTCGTAAAAAGATTCATTTGGCAGCGGCGAGATGAAATATGAGAGTAATTAGTGAAACTCTTTCTGTATGGCGGAAATGCAAGCAATTAGAATTGGATAAGCGGAAATAAAAAAGCTTCCGATGTACGTTCGTAAAAGCACGGATGCTACACGAATTAATCAGTGAAAACGCCTTTTACAAACAAAGATATATAACATCGATGCGTTACAAAGTTTATTTATTCAATTTAACATTTTACCAAAGAACACTTAGTAGTAAATACAGTTAGGTTTCTATATTGTTTACTCTTTGCTTTGCTATTGTTTACTACTACTTCTCTTCATCTGGACTGCTTTTCTATTTGCGTAACCATATAACCATATACGAAATGAGGAAGCTTGCTCAGAATCGATTTTATTATAATTTTTATATAATTTCTTAAATTATGAATTATTTTATATATGATTTTTAATATATAAGTTTCTAGAAGTATCACATAATAAGGTAATTTTTATAAAAATTTATGTCTTAGAACCTTAAGGTGATATAAGGTTTTCGATGAAAAGGAAAACTTCTTAATATTAGCCCAATTCCCAGTTTAGTGAAAGATCCTTGAAAGATCACTCAGTTCTTGATATTCAGCAACAACGTAAATCACGCTATGCAAACTTCTTACTTTCTTAAATAATGAATTTTTAGGATTACAACGATGAACTACATTCGTGGAAAAAGTTTATTGTGTAACTGTTACAGATATTATATTATAACTGAGCAAAAAAAAAAATGTGCCTCAAACAACAAAGGATCACGTTAATAAAGTCAAATAAAAAGGATTTGTAAAATTCTCGCAAACAAGTTTAAAGAAAAAAATAATTTTATATAATAGAAAAGTCAGAAATAACTTTTAAATTACAACAAGTACTTTTAAATTACAAGTTTTTGAAGTTTTTAGCAAAATTATTAATTTAAATTTAAGAATGTAATATTAAATGTTGATTTTTAATTTTAATTTAATTCTTCATATAATATAAAAATTAATATACATATATTAGGTGTTGGAATTAATTCGTAGCGTTTTACAAGTGATGGGAAGTACTTTCATTAATGTATTTTTTAATGCTCATGTGAAATAAATAACATTCTTTCATTAAAAACGCTACGAATTAATTCCAACACCTAATACATAAAATTTCTATTTTTTCAAAAATCACCAAAGTATGTAATGGTAAATTCATTAGGTATATTCAACTCGCATGAATAAATTTATAACGCTCTCGTTAAGAAGACATCGTTTTTATATGAAAGCAAACAATCGGCAAGCATCATGCTATTGAATAAATCTTACTCTGCCAGGTGTTTGTTCGCGTATAACTTAATAGCATTAATTCGAAAGTTATCCTTTACGCAACAAGTTGATTGTAGTAATCTCGAATTAGGAGATAAGAAACGCGATCATGTTTTGGTACTTTAAAATAAATATCTTTTCGTTGAATCCGGGTTACTGTTTTGACTTTTCCTAAATGAAGTTGCAGGTGATATATACCATCCGGTAAATACATCGCTGAGAAATTCGCATGTTCTGTAGTAAAGTTTAGACACGGTGCTATACACAATATGTACAACGCGACGCTACGGGGTGCGATATCATTTCGCGGCTTTTCGTAGTGAAACTTCATGAGCTCGTTAATTCTTCTGCTATGATATAACTAATTACGAAACTAATACCATGCGGAAGGGCCAGAACGGCACACCTGAATGCCTAATTAGAAAAGTTTAGACTAGTTCGACCGTGACTAAAACTGCCTAACTTAATATAAAGAAGATTCAAGCATAGCTGGCAAGACTTAAATCGTTGCTACTTGATTGTCGATAATTAAGCTTGTGCGTTACGCTACAACCTTTAGATTAGCATTATTGATTAATTTAAACTACTTTGAAACAAAGGATTAATAGAGCGTAAATCAGATTAAAGGATTGAAACTGCGCAAAGAAATATAAAGAGAGCTAATGATAACAAAAAAAATTTGTGTAGTTAATTACCCAATCATTCGATATACATAAATATAATATTATATTATCGATATTATGCCTCAATTATTAATGTACATAAATTGAACGCATGTTCCGTGAGAAATGCTTTATTATTTTTTATTTATATATATATGTCGTAATAAATGTAATGTCGTAGTAAATGTACATAAATTATTTTTTTCTTTTGTTTTATAATTAAAGATGCATTATTAAACATTATTATTCTTTACATTCCATCTCCTTTGCGTATCTATCATGTGTTGTAAATTTATTCAGTGCATTATCAAAAGCGTTTATGTATAACATCAGGATGACACACTCATTTAAAGTTAACTATGATGCTTGAATTAACGTCAGCTACGAAAATTGAGGATATAGGACGATATATTACGCCACTTAATAATTAGCCTCTTGTCATCGTGTTTCGTAGGATGAGAATAGCACTTTGCAGTTTGCCTTGCCAGAATTTTGGGAGAGTGTACGTTTGTAACTATCGGCCATATTTAGATCTGCAGTGGTAAAAACTCCGTTTGTCCCGACGGTCGGGCCATTCGTAGTCGTTATGTGCAATGTAATTATGCGTGGTATAATAACTCACAATTAGTTTACACGTTGGAATCACGGAAATCCTCGGTACATATATCGCTTTAATGCATTGCGCTTGGTGCACTGTAGGGAATGTAATATACGTTTGATTTGTTGTTTATCTGTCATAGTAGTCCCTGTTCAGCGATATACTAGAAAAAGAAATATGCATTAAACAGTATAAGAATTGTAATTGAAGTTAATCTTGTTCTATTTAGCTTTAAGCGGTTTTTTATTTACGTTTAAAATATTTTTTTATCCGTGTCACATTTATTTAATTTAATCCCTAAAGAATATATTTTCTTTAAAGTATTATATGGCAAAGATTCAAAGCAAATGTATTATATTATAAAGCATTATTTGACACGTCGTGTCGTTGGAAATATATCGATTAAATGTATCATGGAATAATTTTGTACACAACAGCTGCAGATAAATTCATGTTTAATATGTATTTTGTCTCCATCGGAAAATTAATTGTCCATCACTAAATAAAATCCAATAGAATGTTATTACGAGAACTGAAATCAAGGGACAGATTTGCGTTACACAATTCGAAATTAAAGTTTTCTAATTTTCGGGAGATAACGTGAAAATTTCCGTGAAACCATTTATTACATCAGCGAATAGTAAACAGTTTCAAGTTTACACGAGAAATGTACCCCGATACACCATTTAAGCAGCAGTAAACCCGTAATCGATGCGTAGTCTCCTACTATGAAAGTGGTTTTAACTTCCTTCGGCACTCAGTTCGTGCTATCGTGGACAGGTTGCGAGATTTAACAAGAAATTTCGTGGTACCGCAGAGTGTTTTGCCATTGCGGTGTGCTATGCCTTGTTTTTACTTGTTAACTGATCATTGATGCACACGAGGTCGCGGAGTCTTCATGTTTAATGAGACTACATTCGCGTGTTAATTGCTTGTAGTTGACTGTTCCTGCAGATATTTACGTGACCTGCAAGACAACTCGCGTTTACACAAGATATTCTTGTAAATTGTCGTTGCCGAGAATTTATGTAAATTGCTCGATTAATTCAAATAATTGGAACTATATTGTTGAATTATTCGATTAGTATTAACTTTGCGGAGGGGAGTACATGGAAATTAAAATATAGCATAAATATTAAATAATATAATAATTAGTACCAAATATCTTATTAAATGATACAATAAAATTGATACAAAAAAAATGATTTTTTAAAATCATTAAATATGCGTTGTGTAATAAGATTTATGTTTAATATAATTATGTTTGAATATTTATATAAAAAGATTCTAATTCCTCTATTTATGTTAACATATGTATATGAAATGTCAAGAGAACACATAAGGAACTATTCGCTCATTCGTAAATAAAAAAGTTCTGGGTCTTAGGAGAATAAATTAAATATATATAAATGTAAACAAATTTGTGTCAAAAATAGCATCACTGAGGCGCTAGCATCACTGAGGCTAAAATCAGGTTTCTACTTTTTTGCACTTAATCAACACGATTATGGCTTTAATAGTACATGAGCGTTAATGTGGATGTACTTGAATTTTTAATTGATTATTCCTACCGTACTTCACAAATAATAATAAAATTATGCACGTTATCGAAGAGTTTGAAAGTTATATCAAACTTACGGAAAGCAATAGCATAAAGTTAGTACGTGCACAGTCCTTTTTAAAATCGAACATATTTTTCCTATAGGACTTCGGAAAGTATCATCACTTAAGAATGCTTAAAAATCTGTTAATAACTTCTTACAAATCTTCTCAAAATAAAAGAATTATGCGTATATGAATTACTAATTCTTAGCGCGCCGCTAATTTAAATTTGTGATTTTTGAAGAAATGGAATGAAATAATGAACAAAATTTTTCAGGCGGATTTAAAAAAATAATATTAGCATAAAATATTTAAATTGTAATTTTATTTTATTGTATTATGTTTAATATAATTATGTTTGAATATTTATATAAAAAGATTCTAATTCCTCTATTTATGTTAACATATGTATATGAAATGTCAAGAGAATACATAAGGAATTACTCGCTCATTCGTAAATAAAAAAGCTCTGGGTCTTAGAAGAATAAATTAAATATATATAATACATCAACAAATGCATTATAAAGAATTTCATGAAGTTATAATTCATAACTAGTTGAAAAGAGAATTCACAAGAGAATGTAGTTTCTAACTCTTTAAGAAATGTTTGGAACTGAATGAAAAATTGTCAAGATTGTCTAGTTGAGAACCACCCAAGTAAAAGTTTTAAGTGTGGCAAAAATGCGAACTTCTATCGTAGAAATGATGGAGTAACAATCGCTCAATTGCTTTGTAAAATTACTTTGAAAAATTGATTTTTTAATTTTTATTCTATATATTTATAGCTATTTTAAATTATTTTATCTTTTTATTGAAAGAAAATCATCTTATTTTGAAATCATTTATCTCGTAAAATTTTATATATTTCCAATTTGTATGTGTTGAAATCGTATCAATAGTGATGGTGATGTGTCATTAATAATCTAAAATTATACAATGAAAGAATAAAGTAAATCAAACTTAAATTAATATCTATCTACTATTAGAATAGTATAATTAATTCTGTTAATAAAAATAACTTTACGCCACATTGCGAAATTGTCCCAATATATTCCTAAACTCAACGCAAAAATTGCTTGTAACTTAATTCCAAAAAGTATATGTTTCGAAACTTTTGAATTTGATAAAAAGAAAAAAAAGAAAAAAATACTCGCGCACGACACAAGAAATCTATATGGTGCGAAATTGTAAATCGGAAAAATCCTCATGGCTGTCACTAGGCGATTTCGAGCGCTAATTTAGGAAATTGCGGAGTGGATGAGAAAAAGGCGATAAAAGTCGTGCGCTTTCTATCTATTTGAATACCGTTACCGACCAATTTCCTCTCTTGTTCACTCTCTTTGTTCGAGCTGGCTATTAACACCGTAGAATGAAAATCAAATTCTGGTGCAAACATTGAGCGAAACTTGATTTTCTCGGCTCAGCTTGTCTCTGTTTTCCATATATCATCGTGTGAATGTATATATACACACGCCTTTGAATAAATAAGCCGCGAAATTGAAATCGAGACGTTGAATTTACAAGCCATGACCGTCAGAGTTTGCGCTTCAAATAAATGCGTTTCGAGAGATCGTCCAGACATCTCTCGATTATCGAAAAGCGTCAGAACGTGCAAAAGGACTAGCATGTTCAGTAAATGTTGCACTTTAAAATAGAATCTCTATCACGTAAATATCGTCGACGTAATGTAATTTTGTTTACGCGGAATGTATACGAAGCAAGCCGATCGCATGGTTTCATTGCGCGCAAACACAATCATACCATAAACGGATTTTATGAAATTAATTTTGCCTTGTGAGAATAGTGCTTCAAAGATTGCTCGATGAAAGTTGTTCTGCAGCAAGACACAGTAATAAACATAATTCTTTTTCGTGTGCAATTGAAACAATATTTTTAATCGATATAAAGTTTTTTTTATTTCTATTAATATTTACATTCTTCATTTCCCAAAAAATTTAAGATTCTTAGAGAAGAGCTTAATCATCCAATAATTACCAGAGTGTCGTTCTCGGTCATATTATATAGTAGGTATGCTACATGTCGAATATTCTCTTACTCCCTTTTTATTCTTTGTAATCGCCTGTTTGCTTTCCTCACGTCGGACTGACGCCTTTTCCTCTTCGGAAATCCACTGTGAAAACCCGACGCCGATGGAGCTCACGTCGTTTCCTTTTTCTAGTTCTCTTGTAAAGACTACCTAGCCGCGCTTTTGCGCCGACGTTGACGTCCGTACGGGGAGCTATATCCGCGTAGATCGTTTCCGCTCTCCAGTTCGTGTCGCGTTACTTGATACCATCTGTCCCTCCACTCCGTTCATCGTAGAGGATATCCATTCCTGACGAAAAGAGGGCACTGTTATTTGTCACGTCGTACGAAAGGATTGAACCTAAACGTGGCTAACGTACAAGTGTGGTATGTCGCAGTAAATCTCACAAGCAGGGCTCAACCTAGGAATTCGTCCAATACGAGGTAAGGATCCTACTTCCGGTCGAGAGGCTTCAAAGAGTTATAAAAGACGGAAACACACAATTTTAGTGATCATACTCGTATATCTTCTCCAGACGATATCGGCTGTAGATCTTATTGGACATATTGCAACAGAAAAGTAGAAATTCAATAGAACTCTTTTCTTATCTTAATTTAATTTTCTTTTTTTATCTTTAATTTGAATGGAGAAAATGTATTATATGTAAAATGTTATCTTTTTTTTTCTCGTAGGATACGGAATTATTTTTTCGTTATCTAAGAAATTAACACAAACTATAGAAATCAAAGCTTTCTCGTTAGCTAAGAAATTAAATAGATGCTATGTGTAATTTTAGTATAAACAAAAAATGTACATATATATATATATATATTATATGCGATATTCTTTTTACTTTAATATATAATATGATTTCGCAAAAAATTGTCATTTCTCAATATCAATCAGGTTTGAACTATGAACAGCTCGAAATCCGGATTGGCCGTTATGGGTCACCGAAACCATTTGTTCATTTAACTCGCGGATCACTGGCCATGCCAGGTCTCGTTTTCTGGCCGAGAAATTTTAATTAAACGATCTGCTATGTGCGTTTGCCAAGTAAACAGTCTCGAAAAAATTTTTCAATTTAGAAACTTGTTCAAGGACTTAATTCTCAGTTTCATAGTTGCGGCAATCAAACGCAAATAGAAGTTCTGTGTTTTATGTTATCACACAGGCTTTCGTACGTTAATTGTCTATCACAGATGTGAGCAAAGCTTAACCAATTCAGGAAAATTGGCTCTCGGAGAGTATTCGTACCTTGTAAGCACAGCTTCCCAGATTTATTCTGGGTAATTCTATTCCTGTTAATCGAATTATTTTAATTATTTCTTTTCTCCTTTTTATGTCATAAAATTTACATTATTATTTCAATCCGTTTTTGTAAATTTTTGTTTTTATTTGGAAAGTAATGAAAAAATGTAGTACTTTAAGTAGAGTGTGCACGCGTAATATTTTCCTAATTATTATAAAAGTATCATATGTATAATAGTTAGAAGTATAAAGTTAACAAATATTCAAAGAAAATAAAAATATTACGAATAGTGAGATAAAATTTTATTTTTATATCAAAGCAAATTTTACATTTTTGCGAGACAATTTTTATATTTTTTTACGCAGCTCAATTTATAGATTTATCTTAGTAAACAAACAAACCAATTTATCGTTCCAATTTGAGTTCCAATTTCGATATTTTATTACATTCAAAAATTCTGCTTAGGCGACAATATCAGATTGTTTTACAGTACTCTCCATAAGTTTGGGAACACTACGTTTTACAGGATAGCCATTACATGACAGTAATCTATACATGATTTGGTTTAAATACTTCATAAGACGTTTAAATGATGATAAGCAATTATCTAGAACACTTATAAGTTTGTACATGCCGAAAATATGTTGGACAATTATTATTTCACAGCATCAAAATGCTCAAAATTGAATTTCGCGCTTTGGTTTATTCGTCTATTGTTTATATGTATATTGTCACTTGTTTTGCAACGTCGTACTTGTGTTCGTTGTATATACACAGATCATTTAATTATAGTTTAACGGTTTTTATAAAAGTGGTAAACTATTTGAGTCGCAAGTTGATTTCAGACTCCGTAAAAATTGTAAAATAGCTCTAAAGAATCAGATTTTGTATGAATCGCATTTTAATTATAATTCCATATTTTAATAGCATGTTATTAAATCTTTAATTTCATATTTTAATAGTATGTTATTAAATCTTGAAAAAAGACAAAATAAAAATACGTACGTACGTACGTTATAGATAATGTACATATACATACATATTTTTACTTTTCCTTTTTCAATTAAATAATTATTTACAAACTTATAAAACATAGATTGGCCTAACTTATATAGAGGGTATTGTATATAACGAGTATAGTAATAATAATTTTTGTATGAAGTAGCTTTAAACGTTTACAATAACAAGAGTAGAGAACAAAGAAACGAAGAGAGAGAGAGCAATCGGTAAAAATTACACGGAAAATTAAGCCCTTGAGATTCAATTTAACAGAAGTTTGTGAAAGTTCACACAAATAAAATGTTGTTAGGTTGCAATAAATATTTACTCTCATGAGTTTAATTTCAACATTCAGGAGATGGGCCTGCATTTTACATAAAATTTCATCTCCCAAATATTTTTGCGTGGCCATCCGTTGGGAGAACTTAGCAAAAGCACACGTTCCCACGATGTGCCTTTGCGGCGCTTTGCATTTAAAATTTATGGGTATTTCTCAAAGGAATGTTGGTTTCGTGACGAAGTCGAAGTTAGGAATAAAATCGATAAATTTGAACAAGTGCACTTACTTAACTTCATAAATGTATTTCTTTAAATATAAAGTAATTTGTGACAGAATCATTTATCTTTATAGAATTGTTACATTAATAGATAAATAATAATTGTAGTATAGTTTTATAATATAATTCAGTATAATTATAATTCTTATATACGAATTGTATATATATATATATATTTGTTTATAAAATTGTAAGTAAATTACATGAATAAATAATTTATAACATATTTTATTATATATCAAGCGTAAAAAATTACTGGACATATCGGACATATTATTTGTTTATATATTTTGTAAACCTAGTTGTTATCTCTTGAAAAAAATATTATTATTTTTACTAAGTATTTAAAATAATAATAATGTTATTTATGATTTAATAAAAATAACAAAATTATTTTTTTTAAACATTAATGTAAAATTTTTTAATGCAACATGAGATAAATAATATTAAGGATCTTTATTTTAGACCATGTAAGAAATATAATTAATACTAGAAATTTAAAATGCTTATTACGGTCGAAGCTAGATCTTCATTGCTTTAAATAATTCAATCTTGAATTATTAATATATACTATATCTACTTATATATGAATATGATATTGTAGTCTTTTCGAATTGCGCGCCGAATTGTTTTACCGGACTTATAAACGCAATTAAAATTACTCTAGCAATCGCAAAAATAAATTGACAAGCAATTTTAATAATTTGATGCTATCATCAAGCATAATATTATAAAAATGTTAATATGTTGAAACTGTTAATAAATTTATTATCTAATGGCGTAAGACGCTCGTACGGAATACAAGAGATCCAGGTTCAAATCCCGGCCGAGGTAATATTTTTCGCAGTTTTTTTTTAAATTTATTAACAGTTTCAATATATTAACATTTTTATAATTTCTAGTATTGATGAGATAAATGTTTTATGCAAATAATATAAATTAAATCAATATATTTAAATATTTAAATATTTATTAATTAATCATCAATTCCATTATTTATATTTTTCTTTATTCTATGTTATTTTAATTATTGAAAATTATAACAAACTGTCGCTAATAATTTGAAAAGGACATCAGTCTTAATTTCTTTATTTCGGTCTTTCTATAATTTCTCAAACTTTGATGAGGATTAAATGTGAGTGTTGAGCTCTCTTTGACGCTCTCCAATCTAACTCTAATGATATTCAATATCGAGAGCGAGGAACTCTGCATCCAGGGTGGCGAAAAGTTAAGACAAACTTTCTCAATGTTTGACGTTACTCAGTGCCGCATTTGTTTCACGTAAGAATGCGTACATGTGCACCGGAAACCGATCAGAATTTGTCTCACTTTGTTGTAGACTCTATCGCTACTTCGTTCAACATGATACGGCGCGTTTCAGATTGCTGTATATATATATAATAATATATCGAATTATATATTTGGTTCGTACAGATACGCTTTTTTTTCTGAAATTAGTAAATGAATTTGTATGATAAATATTGTTAATTTAAATTACAGATTGATTTCTGTGAATATTTATATATGTGAATTCGCTGTATATTGTATAATCTAAATGTATATATAAAAATAGAATTTATTGGTAATACAATTTTTTTTTCTTTTATGAAAGAGAAAATAGAAAGAAAAGGAAAAGAGATGATATTTATAATTAATATAAAATTATAAAGAAAAATATAAATATAGAAGAAAAGATTTAAATCTCTTTAAATTCTAAAAAAATTTATAAACAAATTAATTTTACATCCTATTTTTATTAAAATTAAAAATATCAATTGCACCATGTACATACAGTACAATTAATTTAATTTTGCTTTTCGTTAAAGCATATGATAGTGTAATAAAATGCTTACTGCCTTATTGCAAATTGTAGGCAAATATTATACATTGTCCTTATAAATATTTGTAAATTCTATAGAATAGTTTGTTTTAAATTAAAAGGAATAAAAAAATCATTTTTATTAAATTAAGTGTTTGGGTTTCTGAATTGTTTAGTAAGATAACTATAATTATTTAAAAAATTATATTTTATTATTACATTTAATTAAAAATATTGCATTTATATTTTTACTATTAAATTTATATGTCATATATTAGAGAGATTGACGTAATATAGACAGTTAAGATTCTAATTAGTTCAATATTATATAGTTGTAGATGCGGAATATATTAACATTGCTGGTTTTATACCATCTTGTTTGATATTCGATATTGAAGCGTGTGTTTGAAATTATTGTATCTGCATTGCTTCAGGCTGTGGTCATAGCTAACAGAGTATGCGAACAGAAACATAAGATTGCGTTATGAAACATTTATTTTCTGTAAGATATATTTGTTTTCACAGAAAGAACAATTTTATCTTTTGAAAAATTCTTATACTTCTTATAATAATAGTGCCCATTCATCATCTTCTTTAGCACGTTCTTCCTACATTAATGCAATATTTGCATGAGTTTGATCTCAATAATAATAGTATGAAATTTAGTGAGGTTTATATTGAAGAAATGAGAAAATAAATTACTTTGAGAGTTTCTAAATATGCAATGCAATATCGAAATAAATAATATCTTAAGTACAATAACAATATTAATTACTTAATAGTTAGTAATTAAGTAATAGTATAATTAGTTATTATTAGCAACTAAAATGAAAACACGGTGATAATCCGCCAATTTTTTGATATCTTTAAATTAATTATTATCACTTTTATACAACGATAAAGTTATTAATAAGTTGTAAGATTTAAAATAATATCAGAGAGAGAATGAAAAATAATATGATGTTATATTAGAAAGATTTTATTGCTACATTTAATATAATACACTTTTAAAAGATTAAATATAATTTGAACATGGGTCAGAATTTTATATAATGAAAATTAGCTCTCGGAATTAGCGCAAATCGCAAGTGTTGGTACGAAGCAAATAACTTGTAATATATTTAGAATATCTAAAATAGACGATGAGAGAGGTTGTATTTTTAACAAAATTAAAGTTCTTGTATATAGAAAGAACTTCGCAAAAATCGATGCATCTGCCAATTATTTTTATCTTCCTCAATGCAATTATCATATATCGAGACAGTTATTTATATTATTTTTTTAACACGATTGATTCATTAAAATTTTTTTTATTTTGATTTTTTTCAAATTTTTTAAAATTTATAAGATAATATTTATAAATCAATAATTATGTACACAATAATTACATTGATAAATTTATGTTTATAAATTTATGTACATACTGCTAGTTATCGAATTTGAATTTCGGCTAGTTATTGAATATGCATATTATTGCTGCTATCGAATTATTAATTATTAGCAGATTATCAAATTATCGAATATGGTTGTTTGTATCCATGTATCTATGTATCCGTAATTGATATATAAACTAGTGCTTTCCAAATCTGTATATCTCTACACACATCTCATCAAACTTTTTAAAAATAAAAGATACACTTTTCTTTTTATACGTTAAAAATTCTAGAATAATAATCAATAATGCAATAAATACCAGACATGAAATAATTGATATATTAACTACATATTGAAATATTAACTACATATGAAACAAAATATTATTATTTTATATTATAACAATCTTTTTTTTGACTATATTTTGATCCATTCAATATTAAATCGTTGTACTTTCAAGCTTTGTTCGCCCATAGCTAACTCTTTTTATATTCATATTATTCAAACGTTCAGCTTTTCGAAAGGGCCGTGAATTGCCTGTAACCTTTTTCTCTCTGAATAACCATTTAAATAGCCGTCTATCCGTTTTCTCAATTAAGAAAGGGAAAATGTTAAACACAATCTTTTATGTTATGTTCTATAAAATGATATTATATATAATTTTCTAGAAAAAAAATTTAATAATATTTGACATTTAATTTTTTGATTGAATTTTTTTATTTACAAAAGAATATTTTAAGAATTCTTTGAAATTGATTTTTTTAATAAAATTTTCTCTGCATAATTATATATTACATTAATCGCATATTTTAGTATAGCAATGTGGCGTACATTTCGCTTGTATTTAGAATTTTAAGTTGATACGTTGTTACCGTAATCAATTTTAGGTGATACATAGCGTGTATGCAATTGAGCTGCAACAGAATAGAAGCCAGAGGGTAATTTTCCGTAAGTTAGTTTTCAATATTATACGTCGTAATAGCGTGTAATCTATCGGTAGCTTTATCACATCTCGAATGTACTATGCGTAATGAAGATTGTATTGTGATTAAACTTTGGATGTATATATAGCTTTACATTAGCTCTATTTGAATGGTACTCTTGAACTAATAATACTATCTCTGAATTCTTCGATTATTGTGTTTTATAACTTAACTTATCTTAATTTTCAGAAATATAAATCTTTATTTTAGAATTTTTTTATTTTTACGTAACAATAAAAAGTCTGTAAAAAAATTTGGCATTTTTAAATCTTTGATTCATAGAGATCTATAATTCAAGGAACTAAAATTCTAAGGCTTCTATCGATCCCAAATTCTTGAATTTCATGTAGCTAGACATATATTCGATGACCTTAATTTCTCTCTAAAATGGAGCAACATAAATTTTATACGTTTAATTTGATTCATAAATCACATGCTACGTAAATATATCATAACTTATAATTATTTTTTATTACGCAATTACTGTAATAAATGCAATTAAATAAGTGTAAGTAAAATTTGTTTGGATACGCTAAAAGCAAGATACATACATGTTGTATTAAAAGATTTTACATACTGTGTTAAAAAATTATTGAATAAGAATAAATGAGAAAGTCATAAAACGATAAAATTTATTTTTTATAAACATAAAATAAAGTTGCAATTTTGAATGCATAATATAATACATAATGAATATGATATAAAGTTTACAAAGCACAATAAATTCAACAAATAATATTTATCATCAAATTTATACATTATTATCTCGATATCATACACGAACCGTATTATTATTACTATTTAAATTTGAACAGAAGCGTTGCAAATTTGTGCTCTTATTTATTAAGCATTGTTACAATATATGTTCATTTTATTACTATTATATAATTTTATTATTATTATTTAAATAATATTACAATGAAATATACATAATAATTAAAATATAAATTATTTTAATATTATTATCAATCTAAATGATTTACATATAAATTTTTACATACAACTTGGATGATATACATCAATGTATATTTAATCAATTTTTACTTTTTTCGTTCTTTAACAAAATTCTTCATCATTTTTGTTGCTTTATATTTAAAATAAAAGTAAATAAAAATGTACAAAGTTTCTGTAATTGGTTGAATTGTTTCTTCTCAGATCTTTGCTTTGTCATAGACTTATTATAAATTGTAATTATATTAAACGTAATGCATGATTTGTTTTTCAGTCATGTCTCTCTTAATATTTTCTAGCCATAAATATTTTTTTGCCCATACTCTTTATGCCACTTAATCGCCAGTTTCTATAAATTTTTACAGTAAATAAAAAATATTATCGATCGAAAATATGTTATAATATTTTAAAATATAGAGATAGATACAGAGAGAAAAAGAGAGAAAAAATTATATTGCTTGTACAAATTAAGAAACGTTTAACGTATTAAATTAATTGTTACTTAAATTAAAAGTTTGCACCATTATCTGTAAAATGTTTCTTATAAGTAAAGTTAAAATCCAGCCACTATTATAATATTTTTTTTATTGAAGAGAATTATTTTATATCTAACATCCCGAATTTTATTTTTATGAGAAATATGAATGTAATTGTATTTTATGATCAAATAATTTTTTTTTTAATATCAAAGTCATATATTATTTGATACGCTTATTTCACGAATATATATGCAATAATTAAAAGCAATTCTGGCAGTGAAGTTTCAATGAGCAGTCATAATAAAAGAACAAACAAAGAATATGACATTTGCTGATGTACGCTTTCATTAAAAATCTAATTGCGTTTCCGTATGGAAATCACATCTTTTGAAAATGCTACCTCATATCGTGGCCACATATGCTTAAAAGCATTCTACTATTGTAAAAATTGCACTCTACTGTG
The DNA here is from genome assembly GCF_000204515.1 of Acromyrmex echinatior. Next base: position 508,992 of record NW_011626981.1, read on the forward strand.
AAAGGTTACAGTGTTCTTAATATCAAATCAGACAATATATTCTCGGCATATGTAATGTTATTACAGTTCCTACACGAAAAGCTTGCTCTTTTCGGACTTTTGAATTTAATTTATTTTTTCATACTTTTGCGATTATACTTTGATTTTTGTTCATCTGGTTAATTTGTATATGTGTATGTATATATATATATATATATACTAAATGATAATTTATGTAACAATCGAAAGTGATTTATTAATTATACAACAGAATATAAAGAAAATCTCATATCTTTCTTTTCCTTAACTAATTATTTTGAATTTTATTGTTGCGAACATTTTCAAAAATATAATCTCAGATAGTTTACTGTACAAAATTAAAATATATTAAAACAATACATAATTGAACTTTTGTAGGAAATTTTATGTGAAATGATATAAATTTTAATTTAGTATAACGACCAGACACAATTTCTACGCTTTGTTCCATCCACATACGCTATTTTCTTTGGTTGACGTTCTTTTACCATCTGGCTCGCAGATCGAGATTACATCCAGACTGTAATGCACAGTGGTGTCCTAGAGAGATGTTTCGCATAATTGCGATCGTATATTGTAACGCTGGCGGTCCAATTTTCATGATTTTGCTCTTTTTTTCTCGTCTATGCTTTGTTCCGTTGCCTGACACCTGCCTTGTATTTCCAATCCAATTTTAACTCGATCAATGTTACGTTTGTACAGAAGTGGAAATGCAAGTGAAAACAGCATTGAACATATATAACAGTGGCAGTATTGTTCTGGAACAGGGGATAGAAAAACGCAAACGGGAATTCAACACCTATAACAATAATAGAATCGTTAAAACAAAAGTTAATCTTTTGTCTACGATGTACAAAATACTGTGATATTTATATCTGGCAATCTTTTGCACATTACTAAAAAGAAAGTAAAAATTATTCATGTTGATAATTTTACGAAGATGAAATTATAAAATCTTAGAATTTGAATATTTGAAAATTTTAAAAAAGGCAATTTATAATCCAAATTTGCATGTCAAAAAACCTGCTAAGAATTTAAAATATAATTCATAAAGATACTAAATCTGATTTTATATATACGCTCGCAGAGAGAATTTCGTAATGTAATGAAAACTAATTTTGTTGTTTAATATTAGGTTTTTAAATATCCTATTTGATTTACAAATATAAGAATTGAATTAGAATTGATTTGCAGAAGTAAAAAAATAGAAGTAAATGTAATTTTTTAGAGCCGACGAAGATATATTTTTAATTCATTTTGATTATGAATTTCTTTTTTATCTAAGAATTTAAAGTCATATATTTGTGTTCAAAGTTTGAATATCTAAAAGAAAAGATGAAAAGATGAAAAGATATAAGAAAACTAATTATTACTATTATTAGTTGTCAGTTAATAAAAATGATCTATTATAACTTTTTAAGTATTTATAATTTAGATTTGCACGTTAATGATTGACTTGCTAAATAACTACTACTGTAACAAGATAGCCGTGCACATGTAATAGATTGTTCAGCAACATGATAGTTTTGTTAACTCAATTGGATGATAATGTTCAAAGTTTAGGGAATTTGTCAATAAAGCGCTCTTTGCAAGAGTGACAAAGTTCATGGAAAGTTTTGCGAAAAACAGAGATGATACTAAAGCAAAGTAGCATTATCCATGTGAAAGTTTTAGATTACTGTGGAACATCTATATATGGGCAGTATGAAAAATAACATTTCGTAAGCTCCACAATCAAAGGAAGGTGATAGTACCATCGCATCGGTTCAATATCGAAATCGTGTTGCGGATTCGAAGGATTCGCTTGGGAATCGCGGAAGGAAGAGGTATGAAAAGCACAGTGAGAAAGAAGCTACATTTTCAATTTCGGTTTTTACAATTGGATTCGCTTCTGAAACTTTTGACTGCGCGATTTATCCCAACCAGGTGGATCTTGACGTACGATTTTTCTTCGCGACGGCGTGGCGATAGGGGTTGATATACCTCACTATCGAGATTTATATGTGGATATTTCGAAATAAATGACCATAGTCGAAAGATCTATTTCAGTATGTAAAAGGCAGTATTTTGCAAACAAAAATATTAAAACTCAACGTAAATTTGATATATGTGTTTTTTTTCGTTAAATAAAAGAATATGCATATCGAGGTTTAACAAATCCCAATATTTTTACATTTTGTTAGAATATCCGTACGATTTTTAATATTTAAGCATTTTCTCTTTTGAGACTCAATTAGATAGAGTTTTATTTTCTTTGTGTAGAAAAGTAGCCGAAGTACATCTTAGAATACCTTAATATCTTAGAATAAAATATCTTAGAATACCTTGGGAACTGCTAAATCCCAGTATGCACTTAAGAAACATATATATAGCGATACGTAAACTTCTACATTTAAATTTTTATTCAGCGAGAGTACATTTTGTCCGAATAACGAAGTTAGAATAAAAAGGCTAACATAGTGTCCGGCTAACGACAATTTCCATGGACACTCCAGCGACGGTAACCATCCAACGTTGCGGGAGTATCGATCATCCGACGTTGCGCCGCTGGCAGGATTAAGCGAAAGGGCGTAATGTCGTCAAGCGGCTATACCGCCACGTCAGAAATTAAATTTCGCATAGTCTCTCCCTGTCAGATGATGAAATCGAAACATCACGAAACTGATTTCTTGGATTATAGCTGTTTTCGTACATGGTGCTGACAACATTGAACGACGACAAATTTATTGCCCGATCTGGAGCGCGAGTGTAGGCGAACGAAAATTTATTGTCGCAAGATTCCATGGTTCATGTTTTGCTACGACAATGGAAACATCTTTAAGGCGGAGAGGATGGTAACATCTCTCATTTACGTTGGTAGGTAGCTTATATCGCTATTTTATTTTGACTTGAATTGTCAACTCGGGTAACTTCAGACTCGTACGATGTACCGAAACTGTCGCATTTGCTTTCAAAACAGAAAACGAGATGGAGATCGCATTCCACTTGCGCCAAGCACTTCACGATACGCTGTGCGATGACAAATTATATGTCTGATGTTACAATCAAGATGGAAGACATCACGTTATGAAGCATTCGATATCACCGCGCTCACGCGTCGCTTGCAGGCTGGAATTTCCCTGACGTCGTATTTGAAGTGGAAGATGAGACTGCGATTCTGCATCCAGCGTTTCGCGATAGCACTTGATTTTTCTCATTTTTCTGCATTTCTCCGTCTATTTGAATGGCCGTTGAACTGTGAACGGAGATTCCAATCGAATTAGAGTCGAGAGCGGCAATGACACGACGACGCTCCGGGAAACAAAAAAAAATTAATAGAGAAAAAACGACAAAAAAAAATCGAAATTAAACGCCGGTTGCGCTGGCACGTTATAATTATGCGAAGCATCAGTTCCCCGGAGAGATCGTCACCGTTGTTTGCGAAACGGCGGAACTATATTCCGAGATTACTAGCAGGAAGGCGCGAAGGAGAATGTGTCGTGAGAAACAAATGCTGGAAATTCAGAGGGAGAAGAATACCACGGGGAAATAGCAAAGAGAGCTTTCGGGTGTGTTCTAATCGGAGCAATATAGCGAAAGAAGGTACATAGTCGTGAATTTAGAAAGATATTCCTGCAACCCAATTCGTGCAACATGACAATTCTCTATCCTGTTTATTTGATAAGACCATTTTATGAGAGAAAAGACAAGTTTAACTTCGCCACGGCTAATTTTCATTTCGTATAGATTTAAAACACATAGAAAACTACATTTTCTCGATAAATAATTGAATAGTCAGAATAAATTAGATTTTTGTGAGAAAAAATTAATTTTTTTTATTCACTACTTTCATAATCAAAGTAATTTGTACATTTATTATTATTTTTTCTATATAAAAAAATACTTTTATAAATTTATTTGGTAAATAGTAAGGCGTTATAAATATCTTGAAATTAAACAATAATAAACGATTTATTATTATCTTTAAATTAAAATTCCATGATAAAATTTAAGCACAGAAACGATTTAAACAAGTTTATCCTATATTTTATATTTTCGGAGATGTGCAATATCATTAACTCTCAAAATTATTTTTGTAATATTACACAGGCCCACAAAAAAAGTACCATGTGCTCAGCTATTCTTATGTATTTTGAGTCGCTGAATATGAATCTGATATCAAAATAGGACCATCCAGGATAAATTTTCAATCTAGAGCAAAAAAATAACCCATTTTTTCCCATTTTTTCGCTTTAGATTGAAAATTTGCTCTGGATGGTCCTATTTTTATGTCAGATTCGTATTCAGCGACTCAAAATACGTAAAAATAACTGGATCTCCACCCCAACACAGGATACTTTTTTTGTGGGCTTGTGTTATTATTTTAATCAACAATTTCATTTTTAAATTATCATTTAATAAATAGATTTTTTACACAATATTGTATTCAGAAATTACTCAGTCAGGTACTATTTTTGTGTTAAAAATGAAGAAGCAGATGGAATATTCAAAGAAATTCTTTTATTCTCAGCAACTTAAAAAAAAATTATGCCTTTGAATAGATGAGCGTAGCTCGTAAATATATTTTCATAAAATTAAATATCTTTTAATCTTCATTTTCGTTTCGGTCTTATCACGCTAACTTGATTGCACTAAAAGTGGAAAATTGTATATGAATTGCTGATAAAGCGGTTAACTGAATTTAAAAATTAAGAGGATGATTTTTTTTAATCATGTAATATAAAGAAGCAAACTTTGCACTACTAAATGACGGTATATTAAAAGAAGAAATATTTTAATATAGCCGATTTTGGGACTACAAAAAAATAAATCGCATGGAAGAAAAGGAAAACAAATGAAGTACACAAAGTGCGCAAGACACAAAGAGAGATGGCGAGGAAAACAAACGGCTTCCATCGTTGAAAACTATTAAGTACTGAGAAATATCGCTGCGCGCATGCTTGTCGAGCAATGAAGTGTACGTCAAGAGAGCAATTCCATTAGCTGGTACGTTCGTGTGCGATCGGCTTTCCGCAACGGATGCGTTCCGACATGCACGATTCCCTGACAGCACTGATCCATAAACACGCATATGAAATATACTTCCGAAAAATACTTCCCTTTTGATGGTGAAAAAAAATTAAAATGTTCAAAATTTTATTAAAGAAAAAGAGAATTGCATCAGAATTTTATGTAAACAAAAAATTCGGACTTCTTTTCATTTTGCTATTTTTCCATTTTATTTTCAATATTTGTTTAGACTATATTTTCTGTTTTAAATTTCTTTTCAAAGAAATATAAAATTTTATTACTATTAATTAATAAAAATATTATAGAAATATAATACAACAAATTTTATAATCAGGCTATTAGTGTTGCTACTACTAATCATATGAAAGGTTTTCTGCATGGCATGTATAATGCCATGTTTACATAATAATTTGTTGCGAAAGCACGTCGAAAATTAGCTGGCGCTTTCTCGCGATACAATTTCATTCTTGACGTCATACCATCTGCAGTTCACATGTTGCAAGTGGAGTGAACAGATGCGGCGTACGATCGCTGGTAACTTAATGGATAACTTCGAATTCGTACTAAATTCTCGCATCGGTGTGCAAAAATACGTGAATGGACGCAATCAAATCGTACATCTCGGTAAATGTACGTCGCCAAGTTCTAAGATGTAAGCTTGTCACTTTGAATGATGGATGGTGCCGAGGTAATCCCTCATTTTAAATTAGTTTGGTAGTCGACATAGATTTCATATTCGATTACTTGCATATTTCTGATAATGTATTTTTAACAGATATGTCAATTGTAACGTTAAATTAGTTTAGAAAGAATAGTGACAGAATGGAGAGCATTATGGAATACTATTTTCTTTTATTGAAGTAACCCAGTAGATTATATTCATGTGATATAATTACTTTTGGTACAAATTTGTTAGCTAGAGAGTGATCTTACCAATTATGCTAGATAGAAATTCTTCGAGTAGAAGAATAAAACATAAACAAGAAAGACGAAAGGTTGCGGTTGTGGAATCAGAGGAAGGATATGGAATACTACGAACTAATTTACAGAGCAAGATATCCTGGTATTCCACAATCTCCATGTTTCCATGTTTCATAATCTTCTTTTCTCTGTTAATCCACATAATTTAATTTCGCATTTTTATATAAACTATTAATTTCATCAAATTTTACTCACATTTTTTTTTATAACGCGTGTGTATTATAATAATACATCGATTACCACAATTTTATTATTTATGATATCGCTCCGCTAAGCTGGAAAGCTGTAAGTTTTAATGGAAAATGTTTATGGTTTTAATGCTTGGGCATGATCTAATTTTCCGCGCCATTTCGTAGAACAAATGAAAACATGATTCGAGTTACGAGAGCTTTTGTAGCTCTCGGAACTTTGGCAGTCAGTAGCGCTTACATGTTATAAGCTTGTACAAGTAACCGCTGATGTCTCATCACTAGCCGTGATATTATGAACTCGCATAAGAGTTCAGTTATTTGTGGAAAGTGTCTCAGAGTGTAAAATATGCCACGTGCATTCCATTTGAATAAAATACTCTACGAATAGCGGTACGTTCGACACATTAGTATGCAAAGCATGCAAACGGTATATTCATTGGTGCATTCGCCATTTACATCAAATACGTGCGTTAGCCTGCGTAGGTACATGTCTGCATTCATTCTCTCGTGAAAGACCGCATATCTGAAATGAGAATGAAAATGTCGTTGTCTTTTCAATACGTGTCGCACGAAAATCGCACAAATTATCAATCACATGCAATGAAAAAGATATAAATCCTTTATGGATATTTTAACTAAGTACTATCTTTATAGATATATTATATAATCTATTTGCTTTTGCAAAATTAATCACACAATTAATGTTTAATGTACTGCAGCATATAATGTTTGTGAATATGGATTGATTAAGGGATTTTCACAATATAGATGTACATTGTACATTTTGTTTAATATAAGTCTGTAATGCAGTTACATATTTTATTTGACATAAATAATATATGTTTGACTTTTTTAAATTATAACTTGACAATCTAAAATCAACAAATTCTCTGTAAATTGTTCGTATGTTTTTGGTGAATGGGGTAAAATTTACTGTAACACGACAATAGAGTAGAAAACTGAAAGAGTTGGATAGTATATGGTACATGCTACAATACACACTCCCGATTGTGTACGCATGCATATCTCAAATGTCAGATTGACTTTCCAATCAATCGGCTTGAAACACAAATAGATTTCTTCTTATATTTACTGCACAAATCATAGAATATGTATTGCAATATCCAAAGATTTATTAGGTGTTGGAATTAATTCGTAGCGTTTTACAAGTGATGGGAAGTACTTTCATTAATGTATTTTTTAATGCTCATGTGAAATAAATAACATTCTTTCATTAAAAAACGCTACGAATTAATTCCAACAACTAATATGTTATATTAGTTATTTTAATATTACATAATTTATTGTATACACACACAACACACAAGTATTTTTTGCTACTAATTTTGCTATGACAAACAATGGCAGTTGTAAAGAATATACTGCACTCTGAATGATTTAAATTCAAATATCCAGTAGATATTTCGTGATATGTTACGTATGGATTACCGCAACATGTGCCATAATTTGCGCTACGTACACGTTTCGTGCATCTTAATGATCTCGTACCAGTGGAGTTATACGGGATTAAGGTAAAATCCCGTAGATGCGCGAATTTTCGTTCATAAAGTGCATACATACGCATGTATGTGAATAAAGTGGTATGGAAAGTTGATGCATAACCCAGATACACTTTACCAACAAACGCACAAACTATGTTTAGTAGCGTATTAGTATTAAAAGTAGAGAATAATATTCCTCATAATAAAAATGACATATTGAACTTGTTTCGTCTATTCTGCTAACTGCACAGTTGCGTGTAGTAATAGTGAAAAAATTGAACACTCTTACGGTTTTGTTTGTATGGCTATTTTGATATTGAGGACACTTGTGGATATTTTAACTGTAGATACTATCTTTTTTAAATGCTTTTTATGTATTAATGGTAGTTATACTTTACTGGCTTCTTAAATATAATTATGATTAAAATAATTATTTTGTGTTCTAAAAGTAAATATAGTGTAAAATACATATCATACTGAAATATGTATTTTATATAATCGGAATTAAATTTTTAATGTAAGTCCAAAAAGCAAAATAATTTCTTATATTAATAACGTTGCTTTTTATTATTTTCAATTTTCATGTGATACATTATTATTTGTCACAATTCGTGTTTATCCCATCAATGTTTCCAATATAGAGATTAAATTGTAAAACGAAATAAAATTGCTAATTAATTAACGAAATGATTCGTAAGTAATTGTAACTAATATAATTAATAGACATATTAATAATGTTGAAAACTATGTAATCAAAAAAAAATATTTTATAATGCTGTATAACAGAAAAATATATTAAAATGTAATTATAACATAACTAAATATTGCAAATATTAAAATTATTAAAAAAGCAAAAATTATTAATGATAATATGTTAAGTTAAAAATTTTTTTTAGAATCAAGGAACGCTTGTGAGTAAATAAGAATAAGAAGAAACAATATATATACCTAAGTCTCTTTTATATTTTATTGAAAACGTAATTCTTACAGTAAAGGCACTTAATTGCTTTCTTAATTAGATTAAATTAATTTCTTTGCTTCTATTGATTTTTTATTAATCGTAAGGACTTAGATTATAACTTAAAACATCTGGTAAATATAATACGATTTATAACAACATAAACATTCGTCTGCGTAACTGGTAGGCATAATTACAGAGAGGAAGGAAATCGCGCGATCCTTCCGTTACGTTCTCGAGTAGCCCACAACTGCTCTGGTTGCGGCTGTTGCGTCGCACACCCGAGAACCCTTGGAACAGCCTTTAAACCTTGTAAATCCGACGGGATTGTTTCCACTGTTTTAGCTATGAAACACGACAACAGTCCTAGGATTCGAATTTCCTGTTCCACAGCTTTTTAGCTCGGGTGTCCTGAGCAATAGCATCGTTAATAACAATTTACCGCAAGAACATTACTGTAGCACGATACGGTGGATTCTGAATCTTTTGAAATACGAGTGACTTTGTTTATATTTTCTTATTCTTTTCACATTTCAATGAAAAATGTTAAAGAAAGCCGATTTGAAATTTGCTAGTCTTGAAGTTTATTATTCTCGTGTATAAAAAAATATGTTCCTTAATATTTTATTTATTTATTTAAGAAAACGATTTGATAATAAATAACTTATTAATTATATTTATTGTATGTTAGAAATGATAATTGACATGTCTTTGATAATAACAATGCATTATAGTTTATGCATTAGAAACATATTTTTATTTAACTTACATCAAAACGTAAGATTTAAATCTGTTTAATATATATTTACATAAAAATCTCTACGGCAACTTAAAAAATTCTGTGAATTAGATAATACACATCTTATATATGATATATATTATCCTTGTATTTACTATATATTTTTATTATATTATTTAGATAATAGTGTAATCAAATGATTTTGTATATTTAAAGATTATTTTTTGTTTCGTTTCTTACATTAAAACTTGTATATTACTTGACTTGTCAAGTTGAAATATCAGAGTATTGCTATATTTAAACTTCGATTTATAGCAAAGTTGTATATATGTTTGCTTCAATCATCAAGTTTTCTTGTTACCAATATGGCTCTTATATGAGAAAAGTTTCATTTTTTTTCTTCAGCAACTCAATTATCAATGATTATTATCACTAAAAAAGTAAAAGCGATATCATGTCCGCGCAATTAAGCATCGTCGAGTATCTAGGATAGAAATGAAATGGAAGAAAGAGATCGAGGAAGTAGTGTCGAACATGAAATTGACATAACTAATGGTTATAAAGTAATGCACTCACTTAAGTAATTCTCTTTCTTTTCTCTTTCGATTGCGACAGAAAAATTTGATTTGTCAAATCAATCAATATGATGAAGACATAAGTCTATTAAAAGGTGCTGAATGCTTTTAGAATGTTTTTAAAATAATATTACAAATGTATGTGTGTATATTCATATGTTTGTAAAATAAAAATTTGTGCAAATATAAAAAGTAAAGAAAATAAATGTTTGAAAGAAAATAAATGTTATTTCTTTTATATTAAAACAGAGAAAAATATTTGTCACTTTTTAGCACATATTAATATGTGCCAATTATTATGAAATATTAAATTTTAATTATTTTAATATAGTACATACCCTTTTCAATATCTTCTAAAAAAAACCAAGATATATTTTATAAATATATTCTGATTAGATATTTTATTGACAAAAGGAAATGCCGAATATTTGCTTTATAAACTACTTGACGTTTTCGTTTCACATCGTTCACTGCACGTAACACAGCAATTCTCGAAAAATGCGAGCGACATCCTGTCGAGCGCATGTGCAGATATCGTAGGAATATCTAAAGGAGATGGAGATGAAGTGCATAGAATTCGAAATTCACCAGCGGAAACAAGAATACGCTTCACCACTCTCCAAAATCGATCAGTCAGCTTTTGCGCTACAAAAAAGAGAGTAAAGTTTCGAGAGTTTAGCGGTTAAAAAAAGACGTTAAAAAATATTGGGTGGAGCACCGTGAAATATTGGATGGTTCCGAGTTCTCGATGTACGAAAACAGCTTGGTGGAACGAATTATCGTGGGATTTTGCTCGATCGTTTAAATTATGTTTGTCGTAGCTATTTCTTTCGAACTTTCTGAAACTAAAATATAAATGTTGGTATTATACTTTAAATATTTTTACAAATATTTATGTAATATTGTGTAAAAAATTAAAATAAAAACGTTTATACGTTACAAGTTAGAAGTAAATTATATAAATAAAAAACTTTTATACAAATAGCGTTATATACATTATATTCATATTTTACGAAATATTCTTACAAATATTTATTTATAAAAATTCTACAGTAAAAGTTCTTTTAGAGAAATATTATATTAATGTTTTAAAACGATTATTACGATGTGTGTGAGATAATAGATTAAAAATTTTATCCTTATAAACGCCACTTTGAAGTGAGATTAATTTTATAAAACTTTAAATTATGTATTACAAAAATTTAACTTTACTGGAAATGTGTCCGTGATATCGACATGGACACTTCTAATTATACAGAATTCAACTGGTGTGTCCGTGAGTGATATTACATAATAAAACGAGTAAAAATGAAGAGAGTATAATGTTTTTAATTTATAAAAATAAACGAGGGAAAACATTTGTAATTTGCGAACGCTGGCACATTAGTCAAGAGCTTTCCATAATATTGTAACAATGTACTATTTTTACATTCTTCTCTTCATTATTTATACAGATGTTTTTGTTTATACTACATTATGAAAGTTTAACGTGATGATGATACTTATAATAACGCATAGAATGTAAAATATAAATAAATTTCGCAAAATCAACATAACATTATGTTTGTGTTGCGAATTGTATTTTACGTGTAAATATACTTTTAAGATAATTTTATTATTTAAATATACTATATTTAATATAAGAAAACGGTTTAAATGATAAAAAATCAAATAATTCAAACACGGATTACGAGCCGTTTATTATTCAATACATGCGAAATCAATTTTTTCGTTATTCATTTTTTTCCGATAAATTTAGATTCTTCCATTTATATAAATAACGAACATGTAAAAGTAAAAATAATTAATTATGCAAAATCTGTTAATTTATATTTCTCGACAATATTAATAATGAATGTTTGTATCGCTTATACACTGAAAGAAAAATTGGCTGTTGCAGCAAATTAACTGGTAAAACATGGCATAACATTTTTAATTAGCTGCAACAGTCAATTTTTGATTGTGTTAGCCTATTCACAATGTCAGTATAAAATTTCGATAGGCTAATGCAAAAATTGATTGCTGCAACCAATTAAAAATGCTATGCTAGATTCAGCCAATCTTTTCTTTCAGTGTGTTGAATAAAAATTTATATATTATTGTCTGAGAAAATTTGGCAATACGCTTTTTAGTAACTATTATTAGTTTCAGGCTAAATTGCCAACTAAATTTGTGTGTATGTGTATGAGCGAGCATATGCGCTCAAGTTATTCAAGTAACTTTAGAACTTAGTTCTTTGTTTATTATATGGATGAAGATGTAAGAGAAAATGTTAATTATATCTCCATGCTTTCTCTTGCTTCTTTGTTTTTCGTGTTCCGGTAAAGGAAGTTATGGCAGAGAAATATTTCTGTTTGAAGAACTTTATCGAATTCTCCTGTTATTATTAGAAGAATAAACTGTGAGGTGGATGGTGAAGATTTTCTTTCGTTTTAGCTTACATTGTCGAAGAAGTAATTTTTTTCTCTATCATAGTTTACAAAATCAGAGAGAATATGTATTATGTAAATTCCTTAGGATATTGTCTTTTTGCTTTAATTTCGCCTTTCTTCTCTCTTAATGAGAATTGTAAATTTCTATAACGCAAAGTGCTGCCTATTTTTCTTGCATGGTGAATTATAATTCTCGCCTTTTCTTGCCACATTATTCCATTTGCATTATTTAAATATTTTATTTTGATTTTTCTGTATTATACTTTTACAGTAACTTTTCATGCAACTTTTTATACAATTTTATCTGATATATTACATTTAAAAAAATTTTTTTAAATGTAATATATCAAAAGTTTGTTTGATTAGTTCAGTAAAAGGGCAGACAGAAAAGAAATAATACGAACTGGGACAATAAAGAGTAAAATGGCGGCGAGCGGAAGGCAGGAGTTGCAAATTACGTGAAAGTGAACGCCGAGAATGGAAAATAGAACCTTGAATCTGTATGCAAGGATCTCATGTAAACCAAATGCATGTTTAAAGTCATTTATTGATCATAACAATTTTATCGCGCTTTCCATCATTATAGTTTCGAATGATTGCTTTGGGATGTTTACGATGATAAATATTTTATCCATCTCTCGTTTTTCTTATTTTCGGTTATTTGCTCAGTTTTTGCACAGTAAAAAATTTCAGTAAAAAATTCTTTCGCGGAGCTGCGTTACCACCGATCTGCCGAGTGTCGTTTGTAAGAGAAAGTAGGCGAAAGGTAAAGTCCTTAGTAACTCCTGCATGAGGTTATCGTAAGAAATGACGCACCGTTGGCCGACATAGCTGTCAAGCTCCGCGCTGGAACTTCCACGATGCCATAAAGTTTTGCAAAAAATTGTGGAAAAAAACTGTTATTTTATCTTCTTATTTTTTTCTTTCTTCTACTCTTCTTCTTTCTTCTTTTCTCTTACTTTTGAGTCTATCATAATTTGACTATGTTTGTTATTTCTGAAGCTTTTATTGTATTTATTATGTGTTTTTACATTTTAAACTTATATTTTGTAGGGATTTTGTGCGTTTTAAATTAATTGTGTTACTTTTGTCTCATTGTTCAGATAACCATTGTAACTGATTTATATCGAAAGTTCTTAATGAAGACGTTAATTTTTGCTTTCACTACTGATAAATGTTTCATGTGATCTCGCTTCTTGAACTTTCCATGAAAGCTTCGTCAAATGGTATGTAATTTGACGATTGTCAATGGTACGATTGTCCCGATCTCGAAAAATCAGCGCAGTACTTCTACACTCGGGTAACTTATCTCTAAATCCCTTCTGGCACGTTTCTTACTGTAACGACGTCCAAGAAGTTCATTGCCTTCTTTGTGAACTCAAGTTTTTAAGATCCGCGATTATCTAGGGCGAGACTTCTCTTGGGATTCTGTAGAATTTCGGGTCTTTGTCCCTAATTTATGATCTAATAAATTAGAAAGGTACATGACTGTTAAGTTTTTTTATGTTTACATTATTTGCCACCTACATAATGAAATAAATTGCAACAAAAGCGGCGTTAAAAATAAATGAATTAAAATATAAAAGCAGAGTAGCAAAAATATCAACATCTCGTCACGTTTTATCAGTAATGGTTATTATATATAAATAAAATGAAATGTTATAATAAAAACGCTGTTTCAGCATTTAAAGGAAGACAGATTAAAACTTTTCCAATTTTATAAATCAATGAACCTTTCGGTTTACTAAAGAAAGATCTCATTTTGATATAATCAGTTTAAAGGAGTTTTAGATAATGTCGCCATAGTCGTCTCTTAAAATAAACTAATTAAACGTTCACATATTTAATTTTTTTTAACATGAAATTATATAAACAAAATTTGTACAACGGAAATTGCATAAATATCTACTTTATGCAGTTTAAACACTTTAAATAAGTTTATCCGTTTTTAGATATATTACACGAATGTTTAATTAAATGCGGCGATCGTTTGCTGTTTAATGTAGATGATATTTATTTAAATTAAATGTAGAATATGAATTTATTATTATATTATTTATTTAGCACTGAAGAATTATATTGAAGTTAATAAATTTATAAAAATAAAATTTTCAACAATAGTTGGTGGATTAAGTCGGTATAAGAATATATAATATCGGTTAGCTAGAGATAGCTTTTGAAATGCTGTTGCAAAGCGCATTTGTGCGCCTGAGGGGAGAATTTCTTTTGCGTAAAGACAGGATATGTATACTAGCGAGTCTCTTGTGCTTCCATAAACAAAGCGTAGAGAAACTCTTTATCTGGCGTGTTTCGAATGTCCGCGAGGTCCTCGCGAGATGTATCTCATAACAAAATTCCATTTCAAGCAGTTTATAATGGTTATCACAGAAATAAAATAGATTGTCGATTAAAGCAGAATAAGGATACACTTCTACGATCTAATTACCTGAGTTAAAAGAACTGATCAGGAAAAAAGTCGCGTTTAAAAAAAAACAATCTGCCACAGAGAAGAGATTTGATATGAAACTTTCATCCTTACGAGAATTCACTTTGTGAATGTTGAGAACCATTAAACCTTTCAGGATTTTCAGGAACTGAAATAATTATATCAGCTTTAGTTTTAGACAAACTATTTTCCAACATTAATTTTCTATTTTGCATTAAATAAGTTCATTGAGATAAAGTTATTTACTTTGAACTAAAAGTAAATTATTTATGTCATAAAACAGTAAATCATAAATGAGAAAATTATTAAATTTTGTGTTATACAGTCGGTTTTTATATAAACTATCACATCGCCAAGTTAATACAGAATTTTTTTTTCAACAGTAAAAAATATGCCATTTAAAAATGAAAAACATTATGTAATATAACATATAATAGGTATGTGTATTTGTATTAACACGTTGGATTAAAAATTTCATTATATTAAATTTAAATATTTAGCTTTTTATAATCAGCTTAGGCTAATTAGTGAAAAAAAGTACTGCTCAGATTCATCAGAAGTTCACCATGTCTTATCTACTAATGCGCCAATGGCGCAATCGAAGGCACATATACATATATCGGTAAGTGCGACACGGCTATGAAGTGGGTGCGGCAAACACGACCATCCCGCGTCAAAAGTCCAAGGTCGCTTTTATCTTGTATATAAGTGCCAATGTCGCTGTCACACGTGCCAACAGTGTGGAAGTTTTCCGGCCTAGCACTCTATATATAGTATACTGTCCTTTCGACGAAAAGCTGCCAAAAAAGTTCGATTTGCATCAGCCGGCGTTCCGGTCGTTAGCTGTTATAGGAAAAAGCTACGATAGTGCAATTTGCTTTGCCTAGCCCGCGCGTTCGCGTTTCTTGTGCATTGGAAAAAAGTACGTTGCCTCCGTAATAGAATTGGCTCGTGGGAATATCAATGGTACAAATATTTTAGAGAAACGCTTAAGTTTGGTTGAAATTATTAAAATACTTAGATATTTCTGCACGGAAAGAACGATTTTGTTGAAGTAATGAAAAATTTAATTAAGTATATAAGTTGAAAACAATTTTATTGAACTGTCAAAATAATTATATGGGATATTCAAACTGGTTGCGTATTAAATCTTTTGCAGAATTGTTCATCACTCTTGAATTTCCATAATTATTTTAATGGTCGAACAAAATTATTTTCGGATTCATATTTAGCTAAATTTTTAGATTTTTAAACAAAATCTTCTTTTTCAACAAAATCAAAATTTTCTTTTTCCGTATGTAAAATTTAAATTTAAAGCTCGTTCTTATGTATATTTCTTTTAACAGACTTTTTTATACATGTGCATTTTTTTCTAATAAATATTTTCTTCATTTAATTAATTAATTTATTTAATTAACTTTATTTATTAAGTTTATTTATTTAAAGTAAGCAACAAAGTAATATCTTTTTTAGTGCAAAATATACTTGTAATGTTATTATTATGATTCATATCCATTTCAATTAATTCAAGAAAGATTTTAAAATGATAAATAACAAATAATGGAAGTGCGATTGAAAATTTATTGAAATGTAAATTTATTTCTGATTCATTCAAATAATCGATTAAATGAATAGGTGAATGACCTTCTTAGCACTTAACTACAATATAAATTTAAAGGAGATATGTTTCATCGATTCCTTGCAGCATGAAATGGGACTGTGGAGAAACGAGTTTCAACGCATCCAGTTGGATAGGAAATATTTCGCGTTTATTTTCGACGAGCAGTGATGGTCTGTCACCTTTCGAATTTTCGCTGGGATGCATCGCAACTTCCATTTCTACTTTCAAGGGTACCTGCAATTCTTCCAGATTGCTGCAGCCACGAAGCCATTACATTATGGCGAAAGATGAATTGACAGTTAAAATTCTTTTACTATCAACCATATGTATCAAGTTCCCATTGGTAAAAGATGGGTATCCTATTTTGTGACATGAACTTTATGCTAATTTTAATTAATTATATTTCTATATCGATATATATCGATTTATAATAAAAATCGATCAACTTGATCGTTAGTCATGTTTATTATACTATGCGTTAAAATCGTTTCAGCTTTTTTGTTTGAAACACACGAAAAATTTCAGTATTTGTTGCACTAACGATATTAAAATAGTAAAAATTATTCAAATATTAGGAAAAATTAGCTTAAATTTGGATTTATAAAAATAATATTTAAATAAATATATGTAACAGAATATTTTTAAATGAACAAATAACTAAGAATATAGCTATAAAATCCTAATTTAAATAATTCTTTAAATGAAATATTAATTTGAAGAATTTGATTTAATTGGATTTATGTCTTTAACTTAGAAAAAAAAAGAAATATAATTAATTAAAATTTAACTGTAACTTAAAATTGAGAAGTAGTAACTATATTTTGACAGATTTTTTTTATATACATATTAATACATATTAATACGTAAATATTATAATAATAATGAAAAAAGTAACAAAAAAAATTGAAAACATTAATATTCTTTAAAAAGCAGCTGAATATTTTTTATCTTTTTTCTCAAATTGATAAATTCAAGTTTAAAGTTTTAATTGGTCTAACTAAATCCAATTCGGTTAGACCAATTAATCTCTCAAAAGATTTATGTGAGAAGTAATAAAAAAGGATAATAGTGTTACAAAACTCCTGAACTTGATAATGACTGGAAGTATGGTATTCAGTCGCACGAAAGCCTTAAGTCTCTCTCCATCGGTCTTGTCTCCGAGTATAATCTTTCGGCATGCGAAAAGAGTTCAAACGATTGAACATTAAAATCATTTCTCTCTGCAAGGTGATTAAACTTAATTGTATCTTCAAACCTGGAGCTTTTAGAGCAACGCAACGTACTTACATTTGCATAGAGCACCAGCGTGAGAAATATTCATTTTAGTGGATTAACGTGTTTTATGTCACGAATTCGTGATTAATTCCTTCTCTAAAACGTTCCTTACGCGCTGCACATCAAAGACTCATTTTAAGGCAAGATTATTCCTGTGTCTGAAATCCGGAATTAAGCTTTGCGTAGTACTACTGAACCAAATTTGACAGAGATTTCAACTCACTTCAATCTGCACTCCTAGCTAGATCATTTACTAACAAGTGCGAATCGTATTCTCTGTGATGTTAAATGCCGAGGGATTAAACATAAATTTAGCGAGACATTATTAGTAATGTTAGTAGGAATGCGCGTTTATCTAATTCCAGCCGTTACATTTAATACAAACAGATATCTCAAATAAAATTGTAAAAAGTAATACTACAATTATGGAGTAGATTCTACTGTTCTACACTGTAATATCAAATAATATAATAAACAGTGATGGAGAGAAATCCGGGAACATTTATTCTTTTCAACTCATTTTGCATATGCAACTTTACGAGGATCACACTGAAAAATATTACATCTGTACTCTACTAACCATAAATTTAAGATTATACTTAACTGCGTCTTTACGTTTAAACGTTCCACTTATGATATTTTACATTATTACGTACATTTTTACAATATTTTAGCAATAATAACTTATATTTTATAAAAAATTATATGATAAATGTGGTAATTTTACAGATTAGAATAAAAATTTTTATAACAAAATTAAAAATAAAGAAATTCGGCGGAATTATAAATATTTTCACATTTGATAATTTATTGTTGTTGATTTTTAACAAAGTTTTTGCTTTGCATTGAAGTCATTGGCCCTCATGAATATCTTTATTTGTGACAAAACATGGCAGTCCAATTGTTCAGTCAAGGACTCATCTAAAATCTTTTGTTTTTTTAATTAGATAATGAGAATTCGTTAATCACACTTTAGGACCGCAAGAGAATTTCGATGGAAAAGACCCGATAACTTTTAAATTTTTGCGTTTTACTGCAAAGAATAGAAGTTCCAGTTTGTGCATAAACAGAAGTTCTTTAATTAAGGATGCAATTAAGACGCAAAACTTAGCGGTACTTATTTCTGTCTTTTCGAATTCTGGTTTATGTTCCATTAGAAACGGATTAAGATGTCACTGAAAGCCATCTCATTTACATGATACAATATTATCATATTGATGGAATACGCGCCTCTCATATAAATAACATTTTAATTGTATTATATTATATATTATTTATAAATCACGCAGCTATTTTCTGATATTCACAAAAATATTTGTAATTACTTTTATGATAAATGAAGCGTCATTAAACCGTTATATTTTATTGATTCCCTTTCATTTGTTACTGAATTATACCGTTAAAACGTAATGGTTTCTACTTCAAAATTTACATGCTGTTTTTTGGAGCTTACTCGTCATATTTTATCATGGAATGTAGAACTGAATATTTTAATGAGATTGTTGCAAACGACATACTAACATTCCTATGTTGCGCAAAAAAATATAACATAGAATTAATATCATATTTTCTCTGTTGAATATTGATGTCATCTTTTCTCTGTCAAACGTATCGATTATCTGAACAAATTTTTTTAAATTCTATTAAAATAAAAATATTCCAATAAAGAGCTAAACACTATTATAAATTAAAAAATTAAAAAATAATTATGAAAAATTTAAATAAAATAAAAAAAATGTATTTTTTAATTCTACAAAAATGAAAGTATTTTTCGCAATGTACAATGTCATATATATTCTTTCAATTAAATATTGTCATTCGACTACGCTATATAAACTATATTATCACGACTCTCCGGTAGCTCGATGAAGGGAGAATAAGAAAAACTGACCGTCCTATTATACTCAGACTCTTGGCGGACAATTCCAAGCATTCAGACTTTCCACAAACTGCTTTTCACACGAGTCTCGTAAAGGCATGTGTCCTCCGCTTAAGAACAGAAATACGAACGTAACATTACTGTCGCTCCGAGTTGCCGCTGCAGTTTTCTTCAAAGTTCTCCATTTGTATTTCTTTCGTATTTCGTATTCTATTCACTAGCAGGCAGTATCCGCGATCCTTATAGCTATTATATTGATCGATCTCTCTCTCTCAACAGAAAAATATCTATAATTCAGAAAACAGGTTTTCCACAATTTTATGCGATTTCTACACTTTGTTATACTTTTTTCATTTGAGCGTAGAAGTTTTACTGTTTAAATCTACTAAAAGCGATATTAGATCAGTAAAATAAAAAAAATTATAAAAATTGAAACACGTATACTAATATTAATAATAAATACCTAATAAATATATATATATATATATATGTACATTATTTTATTTCCAATTTGTAATTTTTATTTTTTATTAAAGATACTGAAGTTGTAAATTTAGATACGAACCTTATTCGTTATATAATTTTTTATTTAAAATATATATTTTTTTATCAATTTGTTGTGAAAATTTAAAAAAGTTTATCTACATCTCTTTTATTAATTTTTAAATTTATTTAACTAAATTAAAAAGTATGGAAAGAGTTATATAAAAGTTTTTTGCATATATACACTACCTAAAGCGGTAGAAAATACAAATTTATGTTATGATAGTTTGCGTGTACCAATCGCTTTGCGCGTTGAACCGTTATATTATACATATATTATACATTTCCATAATACGATTACACCATATCACGTCAATACAGTATGAGATCGACAGCATATCTTAATTGGTATACATCGACCTTAAGCATATTCGAAAAGCGCGTTCGCGTATGAACTGCATATTGCTTACTTTTTCAGCAATTTCATTTCCAACAGTAAACACGAACGGCTTTTATACGAATCGAAACACGCATCTTTTTTTGCTATGCGAATGTATTGATTATATATAAAGACTGTTGTGCATTTCAACGTTAGCGTTATCGGCTGATACTTGCTGTCGTATTTTTATAGATATAAAAACTCTCCTCCAGGCCTTGGCAATTAATTCGTTGTTCCATAGCACATCGTTTTGCGCGCGATTTATATCACCCTATTGACCGAACACTGATTGGCAGCTAGGAATTGGCATTGTCCGCAGGTCATTCCGAAATAGAAGCCACTAAATACAAACAAGCACGTTGATGTATTTATACGAGCCAATTTCGAATTACGTGAAATGGAAAATTTGTAATCTGCATACACTTTGCTACTGAAAGCAATAATGAATAACTTCATGATTTAATGATTTTAATTGCTAACAGTGATGAAATAATGTTAAAAAATATCATATTAAATTCTTCTTATTTTAGATTTTTTAACTACTTTTCTTATATATATTGTACATATATTTTTTGTATATTTTCTTATATATGGTATATTGTACATATTATATATTTAAAATATAATAATATAAAAAAGTATCTAAGTTGTAAAAATTTTATTGAGTATTTAAATAAATTATATCTTTTAATCACAACATCAAGTAAAAATAAATTTAAGTAAAATACGGCGCTAGAATATATAAATCTAAAGTCTATTAAATTTTTATTCTTTTCTCTTTTATTTATACTCTGTTAAGTAATTGATATAAACATCATTACGTAACTATACATATATAAAAATTTTTTAATATAATTAAATTTTTAATATTATTAAAAATATTATACGAATTGCTCAAATTTTAATGCAGAATTGTTTCCTAATGTGATGAAATAAAGCTTTCTAAAACGTTTTTAATGTATGGAACTAGCCGTTGAATGAGGCTCTTAAAAAAGAATCTAGTACAATTTATTTGCTACATTGTTATGCATGTCTACCGGAGTTTGTGTATGAAGTTGCTTTTATGTAAATATGATAATAAAAATGTGCACAGAATGTTCTATAAATTATAATTATTATACATGAAAATAAACATTACGTTTGAAAATCATTTTGCATATGCAAGATAAAATTTAATCTTGATAGATTAGTAATAAATATGAAACACACACACATCATACACACACACACACACACACACACACAATAACTTTATCAGTAGCAATAATTGTTTAATATATTTTTGTATTGTTCCAAAAATGAATGTTTTATCGGAATGCTTTCTACAACACTATTGTATTATGACTCTGTTCGCTTGAGCACACATAATCGTTACATACATAACAGAGCGTCGATTCTCAGCCACAATAGAGTCTTCGTTCACGCCCAACGAAATGTAGCCTTTATCTAGAAACAATGGAACTGTTACCAGATGCAAACTGGTGAACGATTTAATATAATATCGAAAATTCCTTTGTGTTAAATAAATAGGATATTCGAAGATCGCTCATGATGGTATAAATTGAATACGGAATTTTTCAATTTTTTCTCTTTTACATAAAAAAAAGAAAAATACACATACATATAAAAATATAAAAAATATACAATACAAATGAACTGTTATACGTTATCGTATTTGTAAAATATAAATCTGAAATACAAATAATGGATATACTATAATTTTGTATGTGTGCACGTATGAGGTCTTTAATAAAAATAAAATCACTAAAAATTAGATAATCAATAAATGTGGGGATAACTAAAGTTACATGAATTACTAAACTGCAGTTATGTTAATTCTCTAATAAATTAAACTAATAATATCTTCTTATAATTAGAATATGTACAATTAACTTTGATGTAAATTAACTAATTGTGAAATGCCTATGCGTGATCATTAAACTTATCAATACATATGACATACCGTAATCGATAATTGTGACCAATAGTATACCAATCTAATACTGACTAAGTGATACGAGACAGTGGGCTCCCAGTTGGCTATCAACTGCCAGTCTGATCAGCATAGAATTACTACAGGAGTTCCGGAAATGTTGTAACGGGCTGTACAATACAGCGCTTGTCGGGGTCCCCAACAATAACGGAAACGTGCCTCGCAGATCGAGAACAATGTTATGCAACTTGGAGACAAATACTGTTCGGTAAGTTAAATGTAACTGTCTTTGGGTAGTCCGAGATAAGCTACACGTACTGACTTTATGACTGGCCTCGGAGTTTAGGTGAGAAAGTGTTTCACATTACATATACATATATAACTGCAAAGTTCTTGTGTACTCAAGGGTACACTTCGTACATACGTGCAAATCTTCTACATGTGCAAATCGTGTGCTGGCCAATATTATACGCTCAGGGACAACTTCAAAGTTAGCTGGATTGTGGACGAATGTGTTTAATTTCTGTTATAATATTCTGATGTATATTTGTTCTATGCAATAAGATTTTTTTACAGATTTTTGTTATTTTTGTATTAATTTTTCAATCTGTTAATTAAAGATCTAATCGACATAAAAAAATTCAGATATTTGATTGGCATATATATGTATATTAAAAAAATGTATTTTATATAAATTTTATGGAAAGTTACACAAATGATTTGTAGATATTCATAGTATTGAAATGTTTAAAAGACTACTATTATATTTTTCATCCCTGTTTTTTGTAGTAATCTAAATATATACAAAAACGAAACATCTCAAACTTGTTTGCAATGGCTGCCATTTCATTTTTATGTCGAATCAATAATGCATTACAGTTCGTTGCGTTTATGGAGATATATTTTTCTCTCTAATGCAATATATTTTAAATATTAAACACTTTAACTATCGGCGTTTCACGAGTGTTTCAAAATATCTAGAGTTACAGTGTTAGTATATTACATGAACTTTCTCAAACAAAAATAGGAAGCATTTGTAACCTCGATGTCGGTGAGACAGTAAAATGCATAATATTTGAGAGTTGCACAGACGGTGCTTACAATTCGTCTCTGAAGAAATTTCCTGGCTATTCCCACCAGGGATAAGCGGAACGATGGAAATGATCGTTTCTGCGCGACCGTGGGTCACCGGAATACTCAGAAATTGCACAAAACGTTAAGCTTCTCCGGTGTGTACATCAAGCGCGCTTGCGTGAATCACAATGTTCATATACATGTTCATATTTCAAAAGATAAACAAAAATCTGGAATAGAGATGTGGTTTGTTTCAAATTTTGCATATCCGGCTCGTTGCAACAACGTGGAATTATTTTGCGAGGTCAAAACATTGCGTGATTCCATGATAAACAATCGTGATTTTATTTCGATGCATCGCCGTACGTTATTCAATTATAAATTCATATTTCTGTAACACATGAATTTAGTGCAGATTATTATTATAGGCAGACGAATGAGCGAGCGATAGAGAAGAGAGAGAGAGAGAGAGGAGAGAGGAGGGGAGGGGAGATCAATAGCATTTTATATTACAATATTTATTGAATTTATTAAAACTGTTCCCCAAATATCATTATAGTAAATATTTAGCACATTTATATAATATATATATATTTTTGCTTTTATACTTTTTATTTCTTTGTTTTTAATTTGAAATTAAAATAACTTTTTTAATATCTTCTATTTCAGATCAAAATAACACATTTTTAATTTACAAACAACATTTTGTAATTATATGATATTGTAATTAAGATATTTATTTATTCTAAGTAATGAATTTTATTTGTTTTATTAGCAATGAATTAACTATATTATATATTAAACATTTAAATTATACGATTATATTATTTTGAACAAACTTGTATTCTTTGCTGTAGCTGTCATTACATAGAACATGTGCTTGTACATAGCTTTCATGATGTCGACATTACCAGATTTATATTTATATTTTTTTATTTTTTTGTGTATTTCCTTATATTGCATAATACATTATTAGTAATTCACAGCATTTGCAAATAACAATATAATATATATAATATATATACATATATTTTATTATTATAAATTAATTAAAAAATAAAATATTCTTGAGGCTTTCACGGGTGCTTTCTATATAAAAATTATGCGTTTTACGGATTTCCTGTGTGTTCAGATCCATTCTTGGAATGCCAACGTTTCGTGAACTTTGCAGTCCACTTCATCCGGATGCTCCTCAGTATTAGGCTGTTGCTCGCCCTGATGAAGTGGACTGCAAAGTTCACGAAACGTTAGTATTCTAAGAATGGATCTAGACACGGAGAAAACCTACGAAACGCATAATCTTTATAAAAAAATAAACTTATATTTATATATACAGGATGTTTAGCATAACAGTTCGCACGATTTTTTGAACACTTCAATAAAAATAATTTGAAAGGTGAATATTTATTTGTTTTATATAGACTACACATGCAATAAAAATATATTTAAAAAATTTTTTTTATAAAAAATTAAAGTCATCTTAAATATTTTAAATGGCATTATATAATTTTTTTTCTATATATTGTAGATTTCTATAGTATTGTAGAAGTCTTCAAGACGGATTTAAATCACTATCGAAATGTCATCTTTATTGATATTGTATGAATTTTATTATATATTTTTTTAAATAAGTACATAATATGTATGTATCATAAATATCCATTAGCAAAGAGTTATAAGCATAAATCAATAAAAAAAAACTGTAACTTATGTATATATATATATATATGTATGTATGTATGTATATATGTTTATGTTCTGTGTTTTGTAAGCACTGTTGTTACAAATAATAATCCGAATTTGATATTAAGTATCAATAAAATCAATAAAACATTAATAAAAGTGACATTTTGGTAGTAATTTGAATTCATTTTGAAGAGCCTTACAATATTATAGTAAAAAAATTGTATTGTGTCATTTAAAAAATTTAAGATGACTTTGATTTTTTTATGAAAAAAAAATTTTTAAATATTTTTTTATTCCATTATAGTTTGTATAAAATAGATAAATGTTCATCTTTCAACTTTTTTTTTAACTGTCGGAAATGTCCGAAAAGTCGTGCGGACCGTTACGCTAAACACCCTGAATATTTGTATAAAAATATGATTCTATCTGTTCATGTATGTGTAAAATTTTATATATATATATATATGTATATGTATATATATATAATTTTATACATATATGAACAAAGAGAACCATGTTTTTATACAAACATTCGTTAAAAAAATAAAAGAGACAATGCAAATCTCTAGAACTCTCTGATATCTCTAATATCTCATAATCTACAAAACTCTCTCTAGAAATCTCTGGTATCTTTGAAAGAATATTACTAAAGTTCGATATATTTCTTGTAGCTTTACCTACTCGCAACATTAGAATATTTTTTTAAAGGTTTGCATAATGCATTCACGTACTTTGATATATATGTAGCAATACATTATGCGTTAGTAACTAGTAAAACAGAAGAAATATGTAGTGACTACTCGTAGCATGATTTTGTGTGTGTGTGTGTGTGTGTGTGTGTGTGTTGTGTGCGTGCGCGCGCGCATGTGTGTAGTCTTTACATAATATATGAAGTATATTTTGTTATATAGATACAATGAATTTCAATAATTATTATGAAATCTAAATATATGTGCATTAAGTATTCAAGACTAATCTGTAGCATAACATTAAACAGTATAAATACTATTTTGTTAATACACTGTTCACACGCTGTCATTATTGCTTGTGTTGATTCTATTGATTTATTAGTCAATTAAATATAAAATTAATCAACTGATAATTTGTGTGATAAAACGTCTAAAATTGGATCCAAACAGAACAAATAAACACAAATAACTATCGGTGTTATCGTTTCCACTCATTAAATTTTGTTGATCACAAGTGTTTGATCGCATTCTCTTGCTTAATTTAGATATAGATAGAAGGAAGGACTATTTCGAGTCAAAACTGACTATTTCACTTAAAAAGTGAAATAGTCAATTCTGTAAACAAGGAAGAAGAAAGAAATAAAGGAGGGAAGTATAATAAAGATAAATCGAACAACCGCAAACGATAAACTGGACGAGGAAATATAATGTTAAAAGAGAAGTAACCGGCGATAAAAGAGTGAATAACGTGCGAAACAAGGTTTAAAAGAGGTCGTTCGATCCGATCGATCTTTTATGATTTTTCAACCGGAAGAAGATCAGAAAGCAGAATGAGATCTGCGCGCGAGGATATTTTTTCTTTCATGGAAGTTAAGTAAAGAAGCGTCGAAGTCATATCGATGTAGCCGGAGGTTACTGTCCTTTTTTTCCCCAGCAATATCGACAGAGCGGATGTGTTCTGACTTTCAAGTATCGAATAGAGAAAGAAGATGAAACGAACTGCTTTAGAATTTGGTAGAAGTCATAAGAGTTATAGCTTTCAACATTTCTTTTGCAGATCCCTGAATAAAAACTTATGGAGAATTATTAGTCAGTTTTTTACGGTTCATATAAATTTAATGAGATCTATTAATAATAAAAAATAAAACAAAACGAAAAATAATTATATTTATTATTTTAATGTTGTTTATAGAAAATATTTATAACATTATAGAAAGTGAACGAATCTAATTTTAAATAATATGTACAAGATATTGTGAAGCAAAGAAATTCATTCACTTTTTCTACAAAATTTTGTTTTCATGCAAGGTAGGGGATATAATTTCCTCTTTGCTAGGTTTCTTTTACTCAATTACATAAAAATCTCAGATAAGATGATGTTTTCATGATTAGAATCTTTTGTCATCGTTAGAAGGATCTTCTCGAAATTTCTTTTTTATGCCTAAAGAATATGCAACCACCGTACAATACTTTTATAGAGTATTCTAAAGTGAAAAATTCTAATATACGAAAATGTCAAAGTTATAATAGTTTTTGAATTATAATTGATAGTTTGTAATGTTTAAAAACTATTATAGCCTCGACATTTTTGTATTAGGATTTTTGTCTTAGAATATTCCAAAGAATCCAGAAATAATAATAGGAACTATGAAAATAAAATAGTTTTTGATTTGTAAGCAGTTAAAATTAGCTTATAATTCAAAAAATTATTGCAGCCTCAATATTTTTTTATTAGGATTTTTCTACCTCAGATTATTCTAGAATATGTTGTGAAAGTATTGTACGGTGATTGTGAGACACTCTGTATACAGAGTACTCCGATATTAAATTATTCGTAGAAAAGTATAAATCGATTGTAAGATGAACTTGCAGAAATCAGGATATGTGCTTTGCAATACCGAGAACTCTTTGACGTATATGTTTGCAAAGGTAAATGCATATGCGTCGAATTGGAAATGCTTCTACGAGAACCACATGTGTTAAAGGATCCGCCTTGCGAACTCGATCTTGGATGCTCTCCATACCGATTCGGATCATGTCTTATCACCTTTTTTATTCTTTCCTCTTTCTTTCTTCCGTGACAAAATGTCACATGGTCGTGTGAATCGCGCAAATCTCTGTGCGATTGGTTGGAGGTACGCATGGAATTCGATTATCTCGGGTAAAGCCGGGCGAGGAGGATGATCGGAGTGGCGGAAGGGATAGAACCGTGAACGACATTGGACTCCGTATAGATTGACAAATAGATTGGTGGCGATATTTATTGTTCTAAAAGAATAGAGTTTTTTAATATTATAATTTTTTAGTATTATAATTACATTTAAGTATTATAATTAATTGCAAATATTATTCAAGATTATGATAATATAATCGCTAAATTTGTTCTGCGATGGGATCTGTCGAGTGTTTTGTGTCGGTTACGTATACATACAATCAGATAAAACTTATTATGGAAGAAATTTATTATGGAAGTGATTGGGGCTAAACTCTCTTAAGATTTTTAAAAAATTTCTTGTTTAATTTTTTTAAACATAAATTTTTTTTAATATGCTTAAAAACGAATACTATTTTCTTAACCTAGATTATTAAAAAAGAATTAAAGAGATGTGCACCATTAGAGGAAAGGAAGCAATAATGGGGATTGTGAAATATCACGGTATCTTGTACAGTTTGCGATGCATTTTATAGACGACTCGAAATTATTTTTTCACAGTCTGTTTAAATGTTACAACATGGCCATTGCACATTAGTGTTTACTGCGTTGTCGTAAAAGATTTATTTTAATTTTGCAGATAAAGTTACAGGTGCATACTTTTTATGTAATTTTGAGAAGTACACAATTAGAGTCAAAGGAGCATAAGTAACTTAATCCCTTCAGTTAAACAACATTTTGTTATTTTTAACTTCAGTGTGTATCAAAATGTAAATTAATCCATTTCTGTATTCCAAATTAAACAACGTTCATATTTCGACTTAGGGGCATTTAGTCAATCTAAATTTTATTTAAATTTAATATATCCTTTTAGTTAAATTATTGAATTCCATTGTTTTAGCTAAATTAACGACAAAGTGAGTAGAAGCAATGACAATCTTTAGATTAAAAATAATTCAAATTGAGTATAATTTAATATTACGAATTTAACAGTATATGTTGATATTAATTTTGTAACTTTAGTCCAGCTTGAAGGTTTTGAATATGGCTTTCAAATAAATAATAATATAATTAAACTAAATTTAATAATGAAATGTACAGGGTGGGCCATCTATTGGTACGTTTTTGAATTTCGTCGTATGGCAACACCGAACGAGCTACAGACCCGAAATTTTGACAGTTTATTAGTCATACCGTCCGCGGCACGAAACAACATGTTTTCTCTTGAAGAGCGTTTTGAAATTTTAAAAACTTATTTTCAAAGTCAGTGCTGTGTCGCCGAAACTGTACGAATTTTGAAAAGAAATATGGGTCGTGATAGAGCACCCACCGAAGGAGCTATACGCAAATTGGTGAGGAAAGTTCGTGAGAAAGGGATGTTAGTGGATGACATTATATTACGACTGTTTTGAGTGAAATTGGCGCCGAGGTAGTCCAAAATGTCATTAATAATTGGGGTGACCGAATGGCATACTGTAAGGCCAGTAGAGGGAGCCACATGAACGAAATCGTTTTTCATTCTTGACGCGGATACTTTTAGCTTCACAACAAAAAAAAAATTAATAAAAAATATCAATGTATGCTCATTTGATCGCATTTTTAAAAACGTACCAATAGATGGCCCACCCTGTATATATGTGTGTATCCGATGTGTAACGTTATATTATTTGGAAATATTCCATATGTCTTCTTCTATTCCATAACAACAACTTTTTTTCTCTCTTTAATTGTTTCGTAAATATTATGATTTTGTATATCCGAAGAATTTCTGTTTACAGCATAATTGGTACAGAATAATTTACTCTATAGCTAACAAACTTGTATCAAAAATAATTATGTCACGTAAATGTTTACTGAGTTATTTTGATAAAACAAAACAGTAAGTATTTCATAATCCCTTTGCTTCTTCTATATTTAATTTATGAAAAAAAAAGAAGCAGAAAAAATGGAGGAATGAAAAAAGACGTTATTCTTATATAACGATGATAATAAATTTCAAAATGTTTTCCATTCCAAGACAATCAATACAATGTATTTTAACCTGTACAGCAGTTCGGCTGAATTCTAATTCAGGAAACCAAGTATGTACGATTGGCGGGGATGAGATAATAGAATGGAATTACGATCCTGCCAATGAAAACAATACCACAGTCGTGCACATGCCGCACAATGTCGACGCTCCATCGTAGGTCGAAATGTGCCGTTTATGTTCACTGTAAACCGGAATTCACACATTTTCACGAATCCGCGAGTCTTTCATAAATAGTCGCACAATATATTTTATTGTATATTGCGCAATTTATTTTGTATCGTAATCTGTATATTTGTAAAAATGCTGCATAGGAATTATATTTTCTTTGATTGTTTATTATTTTATGAAATCCAAATATAAAATTTATATAATACTAAAAAAACTTTTCAAAATATAAATAATAATTGTTCTAAAATAGAAACATTGATACAAAAAGAACATTTCTCTTTTTTTAACAAAAAAACTTAATCCCATTATCAAACTTAATTAAATTCTTATTAAATATTTGTCATAAAAGGACAGTAAAAGTGATTTAAGTTTTACAATATATAAAAATTTGTTGAATGTTAGAGCTGATATGTCTTTATCTTAAAAGCTCACATTAGAGCTTATGTTATGTTAGAAATGAGAAAAAATTCCAAGAAAGAGAAATAAAAAAATATTCATGTGAATGCATGGTATTCTTTATTTGCTTATGAAGAATGTGAAAGCGCATTTTTGACATATGTGAGAACGCGTGCAAGAATCCATGGACGGATTTCGTTTCGGAAAGTGGAGTTTAGATTTATCTGTCATGTGACCTAACAATAACGGGTCCATATAAAGGGATATCTTATTTTCTACTTTGCTCTAGTTTCTCGTATAATCCAATATATCCTCTTTACGTTGCCGTAAAGCACTGTCATTCCCAACGGTATTCGTTTTTTTTTTTCAAAAGCTTTTGTCTTTCTTTAAGATTGATATCTATCTTCTTAGAATGAAAAATTAAGAAGGTTTTAAATTTTGTTTAACATGTTATTTCAATAAATAAATGTTTGTTCAATTTTTCTTAATTCAGATTTTTGTCTAAAAAACGTGTAATAAATATATTTGTATTGATATATTTAAAAAAATTTTACCTATTTTACAAAGAATATTTATTTCTATATAAATTTTCTAAAATACTCTCTAAATTATTTTATTATATAGCGAAATTAAATACATAATTAAGTTGAAATAACGTTTTGATATTGTAAATGAATTAAAATGTGTTAACATACAATATACATATGCAATATAAGAAAACATAATATTTATTACATCATTTTATAAAAATTCAAACTACATATAACATGTTTTGTAAATCTTATATGACAATTGTATATTGATTTTTTTATTTATTCGTCGACTTATTTTTATCTTTATTCAAGAAAGATTGTACCGGATGTTAGACTTTGAAACATTTATCCGTCTAATAGTACCCATTGTTTGGTAGTCCTTTCATTTGTAGAATTGCATCATGACAACAGATTTATTCTTGAGGCGACGCGTCGAGTGTAATGATTACAGAAAACACGGTTCGCCACTTTTACCGCGTACGCGCCCAGGGATTACCTGATTTATCTTCTTTATTTGGCATTCTCGGAAGCTACTTGCGAGAGGGGTATAAGAGCGCACGCAGTTCCCCGATGTTTGATGATACGACAGCACAGGGTACCTTTGGTGTGTACCGGTGTCCCTGGAGCTCGCTTTTGTCTTATTGAATTTATCGTCTCGTCGGGTCTAACTTTGTATGGAGCTGCAGCCAATGGCGGGTCACCCTCTCGCTCCATCGAATTACTCGCGTCCGTCTGGATAGCGAAGGGTGGCGTAAAAGCGTGAGATGGCAAGGCAAAGGCAAGGAAAAAGAGAATTTAAGGGTAGCTAATTTATGGGAAGCAACAGTAAGAGGAGTGTTATTTCTCAGATACGAAAGCGTTAGCAGCTAGATCTTTCGTGTTGTTATTTATTTGGGATCGAAGGGTGAAAACAAAATTTGCTGGAACTAAGATAAGTTATCGTGAGTTTATCGCGTTTTGTGTATTGGATTGGAATGAATGAGATTAATTCCATTGATATAACGATAAATTGAGCTAATTATACTTAACGTTATAGCTAACTATATTTAAAAAACTATGTTTTATTTTGCTTAGCGGACATACGTTTGACGAAGGATAAAAATTTAATGTTAAGAAAGTATAATTGCCTATGATTAATTAATTTAATATTATATAGTTATACTACATATTAATTACTATTACATATTAATTATACTTAAAGAAAGGAAGTAACATTATTTTTAATGCCATTGCCGTTAAAATTTACTTCTTTTTGTAATGGACTGGAAACGGTATTATCTTTCATTTTTGTAACTATAACAGTAACGTCACTACATTTTTTTTAACAGTAACGAATTTTACAGTTAGGTTTATCGTTACTTATATTTTGTTATGCATTTGTTGTAATAAGAAATAATTAAAATTTTATGACATTTAGAAAGCTTGACATTCATACTATTAAATAAAATCGGCTTGAAGTAGCTTTGTTTTAAATCTTTTTCAGATTCTACTGATTGTACTTTTAGCTCGTTCTTCTTCTGATTGCCTTTTTTAATCGAGAAGATATCTTATTCGAGATGTAACTGTGATAATACTCTCAGATAATAATCTTTAAATATTACGTTTTTATCGCGCTTAATGAGTTATATTGCACATGATTGAATTGCCATGCAATCCCTTTGTCATTTCAATTTTCAAAGGTTTGTCACGATATATATGTCGTTTTATTTGAGAGGAAAGAGGATCGAAGAATTCTTTGGTATAACGCTGTATAGTGTGAAAATCGCACTTTTCCTTCGAGACAGACAATTCAGAACGACCTTTGTTGTCTCGTAATGGAGCAATAAAACGAATGAGCACTGCCTTCGTAATGAGAATTTCTTAACTTCTAACGAAGACTTTGAAAACAAGGTTCGAAGTTTGCACGTTGAAAATTTACAGCGGCAAATGACAAAATTGTGAATTTTCTCTAATATGCTGTCAGTATTAAAGATTTATTATTTGTTGTAAGTTTTAAATGTATGTGTGTGTGTGTGTGTGTGTGTGTGTGTGTGTGTGTGTCAAATTTTCGACATTATTTATCACATTTGTATGAAGTTATTACTATGATACAATGATGTAATTTATATGTTATTGTTAAACGTAGTAATTAGAGAATAATTAAAAAGCATGTGCTTTTTACATTCACAGAAAATGCTTAAAAAATATTAAGCGTAAAGTATTTTTTATAAAATCATCTTAATTCTAATAATTTGTTATAATTTATTACAGTATAATGAGAATAAGAGGGAGGAGGGAGAGAGAGAGAGAGAGAGAGAGAGAGAGAGAGAGAGAGAGAGAGACAGAGAGACGTTTTGCATATAAAGACATTATATAGAGCATGACAAATATAATCTCTTTTTAAATATCTGCTTTTCATAATTTTTAGACGGTAAGTTAAATTTTATGACTTTTCGAGTTCAACGACCTATGATAATTTATTCATCGGTACTTGGGTCATAAATAATAGTTCCTCGGATGTAATTATTGGTCGTTTATGATGTCGTGGTAAAAGAAAAGAATATTCAAGTGTGTTTTAATGGTTTTTCTAGTTGGATGACCGACATTTATTCGCGTTCCTTTAGGAAAAGATATAGTAGATGGATCAGACATAAAAAGAATACAGTAGAAAAAACTAATGTATTTGTAACAAGAGTCATGGTATCTAAAAGAATTGCTTTTCTTCAGGTTCTTTCTATACTTTTTTTTTGCACATCTAACCTTTTGCAAATTTATTGGTCTTTCAAATCTTTAACTTATATTAACGTAGTCTCTGAAAGAGAAAATCATGGTCTGAAAGCTTAATAATTTGCCGTAATGTTAAGTTACGTATATTTATAATTTAGTTTACCATTTAATTTTGATATATAAACGTAAATTAAAATAATTAAAATAGAATGAACAAAGTGATATGATACAGCATATTTTATATGCTATATATGCTACATATATATTATATAAATATATTTATTTATTCATTCTATTTAGTTATAAATACATAATACGTACGTAATAAATACGTGAATTATTTTATTATAATTAAATATATATAGCCTTAAATATGTGTATAGCCTGTCGTTTATAATAACAAAAAACAATATATAACAATAAATTACATATTTAAATTTATATTCATACATTTATTTTATATATATATATATATAATAAATGTATAGATATAAATATACTTATAGATATACCTATATTTATATCTATTACATGTTGCTCCATAATTCTGTTCTACTAAATTCACATTTTCCGGAATTATCTGTGCGATTAAACTTAAATTACAATAATAATAGCAATGAGATATTAATATGTCTAATAATTAATATCATATTAATTTTATGAAGATCTCATCGCGCTATATCAATAATGTTATAAAAATATATAACATAAAGAAAGAAATAGGAAATAATGCAGATAACATTCGAAGATTATCGCGAGCAATTTTATTATTTCAACTACAAAAATTATGATATAATATAATAATATACGAGATATTTACGACAATAAAAATAGAGTGGATCATCAAGAAAAAAGATTAAGAGTTATACAGATATACAAAAATTTCAATACGCTATATAATTAAATGCATACAAAGACATTGATGATGTTTGCCATAAACTGTCAATATCTATCCTGCGAAAGCTCTTGGGAGAAATAGCATATGCTTTAAATGGGGATTATTATCGTGTACCTCGCAACATTATGTGTACTTACATGTCCGATGCTGTGGTACATTATACATAATGTATTATATGTAAATGGACTGTCGACAAATGCAAATCGTATGCAGTTGCGTCATGTGTTCCTATACTAACAAAATTGTTCGGTTAACCACTTAACATCATAGTTAATATCAGCTTGCTGGTTATATGACGATCATCTAGTAAGCACTTGAGACGTCTCATAGGCATCATTCCGTTTCTAATTGAACGAACCAATCTCAAAGGAAAATTAGTTTCATTTGACGAATGCATTATTAGCAATCATGGATGTTGTAGAAAGTGCATAACGAACTTCAGTTCATCACTCAAAACTAAAGTTTTAATCGATCTTTTAATAAATTGGCTCCCATACGTATTCTTAATCGATAATAATTCTGCAAGAAAGCATTAATTTTACTGTAATGGCGTAGACGGTACCAATGATTCATCGCAGAATTTTCAGTCAAATTAAGGATTGCACTGAAATACATTTTCTATGCGGTACGAGCTACTGCAATTTCGAGGAAAATTACGAACGTCATAGTTCTCTTTAATACATTAAAACTTTCTCCGAGAAATATCACAGTATCGTAACTTTATTCGCTGAAGTACACAAAATTCTCAAAAAGTAAAAAAAAAAGAAAAGTAATAATGTGTAGAAAATAATCTTATGATTTGTTTCTTCATATGCTCTTTCTTATATCTTGAAAATAGCTTCTTTTTTCGTATTATCATTTAAATTAGGTTGCAACTTATCTTTCGGGTTCTCGTTCATTTTTCGGTATTCCCTTTGCCGATGTATGCAGCATCTCAAGTTCCCTTTGCTGTTGCGTACCTCACCGAAAATCCTCTTACAGGTTTTATTGATCCGACCTCAAAGAGCTTTGCGTAGCGTGTTTGTGTCGTCCTGTGCATAAACTATTAGTCTTAGAACAGTGTTGCTTCTTGATTTTGCCGACAGCTTTCTATTCTGCACACTTCCTCATGTTTGTTTCAAAAGCAATGTCAGCGTACAGCAATATGCACTACTATATTACTGTACGCGTATTCGCTTTCACCTTATTCTTTTTGCCTTTAAATATTTTTGCCTTTAAATTTTGCCTTTTTGCCTTATTTTCACCTTACTTAAAACTCAGTTTTCTCGGAAAAATCAAGGAACTTAAGATCTCACATCTCGATCAATTCCTTCAGTCATCGTCTACTTTTCTCGGGATCAATCCTTGCAGAACTTTAGTAATTCGTCGCGTCTTCTCAAAGATTTCATGTGACATGTTTTTTAGATCGAAAAGTTAATAATCAAAGAAATATCGCGTAGAGTTCTACTTTCCTGGTAATTATCAGGAAAAGTCGTAAACAAGACCAGAAAAAGTAGAACTCGATATTTGATTCGCTTGGATACGAGAACCGGTAGTTCCGATCAAGAGCCTCCATCCAGTCTCAATGTTCCAGGTTATTTCGCTAGAGATACATACATTGAATGAATTCTTGATTGAATATCGAATTGTGGTCCAATAAAAAAGAAATTGAAATCATTGGTGATTGGTAAGCTATCAAGTGATATAACAAATACAAAAGTACGAATCATATGTTCCGGTAGATATTTAATCTTTGATCGAGTTCGATTTCATAATTTACTTGCTTTTCTAATTAAACTTTCGTTCTTACAAATTGTTGAAATTTACTCGATGTTGCAAGACATTATACATACATCAACTAATCATTAAAAATTTCTATTTCTAATAAAATTGTCTTTGTATTTAATACAAATATAATATTTAATTCTATATGATTATAATATAATATCTAATTCTATTTGAAAAAAAATTAGCAAATCATTATTACTTATTCTTGAGGCTTCTACGGGTGCTTTCTATATAAAGATTATGTGTACTTATTGAAGTATTAATTCATTTTTTTCAAAAGCATATTGTTATATTTAAAACTAAATATATAATTATTACATTAATTGTATATTTAAAGAAATTGAGCCTAATTAAGCTCACAATCAGTGGTAATTATTGTAACGTAAATAATTCAGATAGAAATACAAATGTGAAGGAAAAATGATTAAACTCGACTTTAAAAAATAACAAGATTAAATTGATAAAGACATAAATAAATTACAAAATTTATTTTAATAATCATAATTGCATGACAGCCATTGAATATACAGTTATACTTATATTTTTTAATATTAAAAATCAATAGAAAATTTTAAATTTTTTGGCCAGGATATTGATTACGTTGTTGTTTAATCGAATTTTCGATTATTGGATTGTCATTTATCTGAGACACCGGTTATTCGATACGACAAATGCATGTCGTATATTCCGATAATGCACTGATATTGAATATTGACATTGACGTAAAATTAAACAATACAAATTTCTGTGATTCGAATGACAGCTTGATGTTGACAGCTTGATAGTTAATTTAATAATTATTATAAATAAATAATATTTAATCGTAATTTTTTTTGTTAATTATTAGTATTTAAAGAATATTTACTTTATCAAATCGTAGTCAAACTTTATTTAAACAAAGAGAGAAAAAAGATTTGACCAAAGAGAGAAACATGGATATTTTTTAGATATTTTTAATATTTATAGATAATATCAAATTAATACATTGTTGAATTTATAGTATTTATTTATTATAACGTGGTACATACTAGCATTGTCATTAATCGACGTTTACATGAACAGTGTTAATTAACCTACATACTGCTACTTAATCACGTCAGAAGTTCGTAATCAGAGCCGCGTTTCGATTTTCAATCAAAGTAGCTTCTAGACACACACACATTGCTTCAATATATTATGTTAGCTAATTTTGTTTCAAAAGTAGTGATTGAGAAGAATAGAGATGATGGATATATAATTTCTTATGAAGAAGATGAAAGTACCATGAAGAAATGAATATGTGAAAAATACGTACGATATTATTCAATGATATGATGAACTGAATCGTAAGGTAATATTTAAAAAAATTTCATGAATTTGATACAAAAAGAAAATTCCTGGAACTATGATTGGATATATTTTATTACATTGTTCATTAAACTCGGTCATGTCCACAATTTACTATATCACTGTTTGCAATGCAGTTTCCATTTTTCATGCATTATAGTGCATTTTAAAACTTAATGTACTTCTTGTAAAGAGACTATACACTTAGTCTACTTAGAAATGCAGCTTCATGTTTTTACAAAAATTATCGCAATAATTGTTTATTTATTTATTCTTTTTTTTAATAATATATACAGAGAAATTGCTTGAATTTTTAAGCAAAACATATCAAAGAAATTTGTCAAATAATCATTAAATTTATCAATTTTTACAAATATTAGAATTTAATATGAATTCTTTATATTATTTAAGTATACTAAATTCTGTTTCTTAAAAATAATTGTTCGGTACTTACATTATTTCTACATTAGAATTATTAATTATTGTTAGTAGCCGATTTAATATCCGACGTTTGATGTTACAAAGGTGCTTGTTAATTGGATGTGTAATTATCACAAATAGATCAATGGATAGCGGCAGGTAGTCCCCTTGGTTAGTTTGGCGCCTTAATAGAAGACACAAGGGTTCAGAGATAGAGCCAGGCCACAGGAATCCGCGACGACCAGTGGTCGGTTTACCAAAGGCCATCCGTATGAGACGTGGTTCAATATCGCGAAATCTGATACGTAGGGGCGATAAACGCGGGTCAAAGCAATATGTGATAGTAAAAACTCAACCGTCTCGTAGCTGTATGCTTGTGCCAATATACCCTATGGACCACTATAATCGCCTGTCGACTCGTTGATTGCCTGCTGAGATGCTGAACATTTCGTAAATATTTATATTGTGAAGGATTCGATTACATAAAGTTATAAATATCATTCTCCCTTGCATCACATAACAGTAATTTCTTCAAGAATATACGTAAAATATAATATTTAAATAGTTCAGAATTAATAACTAAAATATATTAAATAAAATATATTAATATTTTAATAATGATACTTTATTGTAAATGTGCAAAACAACTTGCACAAAATTTTTGAGATTTAACTCTCAGGAACTCTTTTTTTAAATTTGACAAATAATGATTTTAAATTCGCCAAATGACGATTTTATCTTTGATTGTAGGTCTATAACAGAAATAGGTAATATATTTCTGTATAGTATGTATTTTAACACAAAAAAGCTCAATCTTGTGAGGATCATTAGACATTCTTGCATCATGGTCTAAAACAAATATTTGACTTCGAAAATCGCCTTTTGAAGAAGCTCGAAAGGAAAAGGAGAGAATGAGATAAACTTTCACAATAAACTCAGACAAACCTGACAAGATGAAAGTATCTCGTAAAAAGTTAAAGAAGAATTTATGTTATGAGATACAGTGGAACTGTCACTATGTTGTCTACTTTTATTCAACTCTCAAATTGTTAACCAATTACTTATATAAGATAAGCATTAAATCCCTTTATCTTTAGTTATTTAACTGTTTCAAAGTTTTGGAGAATTAATCTGATGTATATATATCTAATATATAGATTGTTACATTAAAGTAAACTTTCTATCCTATTAAGAAATGAATTCATAAATATATTAATAATAAAATTGCTATATAATCTATAGTTAAATAATATAATAGCTTTAAATAACTATTAAATTCTATTTGAAGCAAAATTATACGCTTATATTAAGAGAAATCACATTGGCTATAAGGCATCTTAATTATATGTTGCATTCGCATTATAATAAAAATTATTGTTATGCAAGTAGGAAATACAATGCAATGCGTCGCGATTGAATTTACTAGTTGTCTGCGTTTTACATTTTACATTTGAATATATAACGCTGGCTTGGAATTAAAATGGTTTGCATGTAAAGTCAAGCACATTACTCGTAAATTACAAATCGAATTCGCATGTGACGTTAATACGTATAATGCTTCTATTATTACGATTTCCATGCAAATCACTCTATTACCATGTCAATGATTAATAACAGTCCCCGAGAAAGATAACTAAACATTTAAAAATACCTATCGTCATGTCATATGTATAGCATTTCATACGTGTTCAAAATATAAATTGCAGTCGGAACCGACGAGA
Source organism: Acromyrmex echinatior (assembly GCF_000204515.1). Next base: position 549,042 of record NW_011626981.1, read on the forward strand.
GTCTGCGTAGTAGAAACACTGCAATAATGAAACAGCTGCCAGCATGTCAAAGTTGAAACAAACGTCATTTTGAATGCAGGTCTGACAATCGAGAAATAAAGCAGGAAATATCGGCAATATATCATTTTCGTTATCGACAACGCATCACATATTTTCTATGGGACAAAGTTTATGTGTCAGTTAATGAAAGATCACTTAAATCATAATATTTCATATATATTTTTACAATTTTTTTACAGTAGGTCTACAATGAAAAATATGAAAATTATATAGTAAAATTATCTTGCTATTAGTTTTATATATATGCTCTAGACACACGCATCAATGATACAATCTTGTTCACATTTGTTATTGGAAGTTGAATGATTGAAGTTCGATGAAACTTAGAAAAATTGTCGACCGTAACGTGAAAGGACCAATATATACGTTTTATGTTACGAAAGGAAAGCCATGAAAAGCTTTCACGCCACAAAATAGGAACCTACTTTAGAATAGAAAATCTTACAAAAGTTGGTAAACTTCTACTTAACATGATTGACATATTTGAATGTTTATTTACTTCAATTGAACATTCAATTTTATAGAAACTTAAATTTTGTTTAAAATAACCGAGAATCCATAAAATTTATGAAAATTTATAAGCTAAAAATCAAGAAAATTTTTTTTATTTCTTTGAATGTAATACCATATTTTAAAGTTACAATTAACTAAAATTTAATTTAATGGAAAATATTTTACGTAAAACATATTTGTTTATAATTGGAAATACAAATATATATTCTACACATGGTTAAAATTATTTATGTAATAAATTGATCGAATCTAATTTGATATATTTCATATTTTCATCGACTATATTTTCTTCAAAATCGAAAGTTTTTTCTTCTTTTAAATATTACTGAATCAAAAGTTTTTTTCTTTTAGATATTGCCGACTAGTCGCTGAACTTATGTAAGATCACGCTCGTGTAAGTTTCGCTCGTTACAGGATTTGAAAGCTCGTTCTTTAAAAGACTGAAGTATTCTAGTGAAGTCCGAAAAATCAAATCGGAAAATTCTGAAACTGAAGAAAGACTATTGAAAGTTGAACGTTCTATTTGAAATTTTTTAAAGTACGATATAAGGATTATATTTGAACATGAAGCGTGCTTGCTGCTTTATTCCTGGATATCAATCTGTATCATATTTCCATAAGAAAATATGTATCTCTTTTATGTGCTCTGAATACAACATTCAGGTGTCAAGTTTCGAATGAAATCGATTTATATAACTTGATATAACTTTCAGTATTTCTTTATAAAATATTTTTTTTTATTACATATTAAAAGAAAATAAAATATTCATACTTATATGTAAAATAGACATACTTATACATATATATAATATTCGTTATACATATATATAATAAATAAACATGTACATCTTTTTTTCTGTCAATTTTAGAAATTTTGAAAATTTTTTTTCTGCAATGATAATTTCCAAAAAAAATTTTGAAAAAATTTTGATAACTTAAGAAGTATATTTTAGAACGTATATCTTATGATGATTTAAACAAGATGTTCTGTTTTTTTATCCAAAACTAAGTATTGTGTTAATTGTATTATTAATTTGTATATTACTCTTTTATTCTATTTTCTCTTTTTTTCAATTTCACATTTATATGCCACATCTATTTGCCAAATTTTAATCAGCCAACTTGTTAACAAGTTTTATCATTATTTTTTTATCGTATTTCTCTTACAAAATATGACATACTGTTTAAATTTGCATTCACACCTCGTCCAGTATTACAAAATATTTTAAATAAATAAAGAGAGTAGTAATGTTGCGATTATATATATTTTTTTAACTTAAAAGATTTAAGTTAAGATTATTTTTAATTCATGAAAATGATATATGTATGTCAAAGCCGTAAGTTCAGTTGAAATTGGAATTTATCCGATTAGACTTTACAGATTTACGGTATCAACGTGCAGACTCGATTTGTGATAGACTCGATCTGTCAGATAGAGCATTTCACATACGTGTACGATGACAGGTAGCGATGACCGATCAAACTGTCCGACTAATCCTACGGGAAATTGACCATTATATACAGCCGTCTGTTCTTTGATTGATCCATATGCAATTCTCTTTAAAACAAAACCTTATCATATAGCTCACTGGTTGAAGACATATTCTATAGACATACCAAACTGTAACTCCCGATTTAGATAATAGTACAAAAGAGGTGAAGCGAACCGAGGAATTAAAGGGAATTAACCTTAGGATGAGCCTGCATTTACTCCGACGGCAAATTAGGGCAACTAAATTAAAGACTTTCTTAGTCAAAGCTTTAGTAAGAAATATGAAGGATTATTTCAACTTGTCTTGTATTTATTGCCGTACCTTATATTAAGTATTTACACGTGTTCCGCTTCCCTCGAAGGGATAATGATTTTATTAAAAATTTAAGATAGTAAAACATACTCACAGTAGAATATATAGTTAAAAATAAAACATTGAATATAATATATATTGAGAAATTTTAATTTTGAATAAAAGCTATAATTATCTAAGATTAACAGAACTTTTTTTAACTTTTTTGTGATTTCTATACTTGAATCATTGTTTATTTGATATTAACAAATTATAAATTTGTATTTCAGGCGAATCAAATCGTGATGAAACAACGTTACGACAGTCGAAATGCGCGTGCATGCAATTGCGTTGCGTCATCGCGACGCTAAAGAATTCATCGGTATTTTGAATGGAAGCTCAGAATCAAGATAGCACGAAGAAGCGATACCCGTTCGAATCAATCGTCGACAGATCATCTCGTGACAAAAACGGTCGTCGCTTGCTCGAGCAACAAATTCCGCGCCATGAGGATTGCGTGGATTCTCTCGTTGGTGATGGCACCGTTGTTGGTGCTAGGTAGTCCACCGGGTAACACTATTAGAGAAGGAGGCATCAAAATTGGAAACAGGGGAACGGTTTCCAAGGGCGTAAACGTGGGTAGAGGCAATTCAGCAGTTCGTATCGGTGAAGGAAGTAGACTATCGAATTCAACGAGACAGCGATCATTTCCGACTACCACAACCACCACAACTACCCCTACACGTTTTACACCGCAGTCTTCTGTGGGGAATAATTATAACATCACCGATCTCAAGGTAATGACTTTTTTCTGAAATGGATTTGGTAAAAAAAAAGTCTTGAATCCATCATTTATTAAAGTCGAAATGTTTCCTCCAAAGGAGAACATTTTGTATCCTTGATATAAGAAATTTAAAGTAAGTTTATAATGTAAATTTATTATGTTTTAATTTAAAAAGTATATTTTTGAGGATAGACTGAAAAAGCTGTACGAATGTTTTATTGACAAAATATTGATATTGAAAATTTGTTTTGCATGTTAAGAAAAATTTATTAAAAAAGCATTACATCGAAAAATAAATATGTTATTTAATACTCAATAAATTCTATATTATTAGAAACACTTTTACCTTAATCAAAAGATATAATATATGTATGTAATTAAAATTATCCATTAAAATTATCAATTATTAAAAGGAAGTGTATTTAATTTTTAATATTACAAAAAAGGATATATAGACTATACAATATATTTGTTATAACTTGCACAAACCTTTCTTTGTGCATTTTTATAATTTTTATGATAATCAATTTATCATACAATTCTTTTTTTCCCATTAATGGATTATCAATTATGTATTCTTTAGATAAAATATTTTTTGGGTATTTAATTAAGTCAAATTTTTTGCACAAATTATGTGGTACTTTTCTAGCTATATTATGCTCTTCAGCTTCACTTAAATGTAGTTGACGAAAAGTTTTTAATGTTTTGGGAATATTCGACGTGGAGATAATCCTTTAATGAATGTTAATGAATTCATCAAGTTAATAATAACTCACATTATTCGAGGATAGTTATCTCAATATTATTCGAGCTTAATCGAGTTGAAATTTTCAGGAAACCACTCATTTTCATGGATTCATGAATTTTTTCTCGATTTTTCAAATCCATGTCGATTCACAATGAGTCAATTTATGGATTCTCGTCTCCATTTAATACATTGATTGTAGCACAAGTACCGTCTGTATTCGGAATAGAGTGCAATTAAAGTCGGTAAATATACGGTTAGTGGTGCGATTCGTTATCAATAATCGATGGATTACGTCACTTCTCCGAGTTAAATCCGTTATTCGAACGATATTTGAGAGAATACTTATTAAAATAAAATTTTTCTCGATTTAATGTCACGATAGGTGATAATATTATGAATGAAAATATTTCTATAGAAAATATTTTTACATCTCTAAATGTACTTGAAATAAAAAAATTATAAATTATAAATCTTTTTAGAATATTTACATTTATCGCAGACGTGTATAAATTATTATATTAACAAAAACAATATTAATATATTTTGTACGGCTAGGAAACAATATTAATATATTTTGTACGGCTAGGAAACAATATTAATATTTCTTAATATTTTAATTAAATAAAATTATTTTATTTCCAAATAAATTGTATAATATTGATAATGAAAGATCTAGGATTTCATTTTTCTTTGCGCGCGCTTGAGATTACAAATTTTGTAATCTCAAATCAAAATCTTTCATGATTGCATTATACATCTTAAAATTATGAAAAAAATATTGTGCCAAAAACCAAAGTCCTGATCGTTGCAGAAATATGATGAAACGATTTCCTTAAAGGACTACTTTAAAGTAACTGGTCCTTTGCTAAAAAGCATTATTGATAGATCGAAACGTAAGCCGCTGTCCAGTCTAAGCCTACACGTAGGTATTCATTCGCATCGATCGATTTATGCAACAGGTGCGCGCTAGTCCATTCTTGTGGTAATAAAGTGAACAAGATGCCCCCTTGCTGCACTTTTCTGATCGCTTTGAGCGCTTAATGTATTGTCGATCGTGATGCGATGCATTGGCGACAAGTAAAAATTGTAACGATCTAACGTTAATATTTAAGAAGTTATTAAGCTAAATATTTACATATCGACATTACAATTTACAAATCATATAAGACATTGGATAAAGGAAATATTGATTACCTAATTAAATAGTTTAATAATATAATGACAAAATTGTACGATCTATCAAAAGTCACAATGTATTTACTTTTTCTCATTTTTAGATATAAGTACGTAATCTATATACACTATTCAATAAAAAATAGGGAACATTTTAGAACGTCCTCAAAATTGCGCAATATTCAGAACACTATAACTCGGTGAAAAATTATTATTATCGCAGACAAAAAATCAAAAAAGCATTTGAGAGTTTGAAATCTCTACTTTCGAAATCGGTAATTGATATTTCAATCTGACTGATTCTTTATGGAGATATATGGAGTAGGGTCTAGCCGACGGTTCACTCAACGGTTCACTCGGGAGGGGGGGAGGTAGATTTTGGCCAACCCCAACGGTTAGATCGGGATTAGATAGGGGATAGATCCGGGATAGGGATATGACCATATTCTGAATATTCTCCAATTAAGTGTCCTAATTAATTAATTCCACGGATGAAATAATTATATTATGTCTCTGGCACTACTTGATGGTCGCTACTCAATTTCTCCTACAACTGAGAGAAGATTGAATTAATTTCAGAATCCTGGGATTCAGCCTCTCTCGCGGTTCTGGATTGCCTTCAGCTTCCTTCCTTCCAAGTAAAATTTTTTTTGGCTAAAGAGTTTGTTTCGAGTTGTAGAAAAATACGATTGAAAGAGAAATTCGGTTTTCTTAACTTTAAGAATCAGTATAACATATATAGATATTTTGAGAGAACGTGCAAATCACGGAAGCGAATACGATGATTATGCCAAAATGCAGAATCTGAATGTAAAATCATTTTAGGACGATAGGTGCGGTAAAGATAAGTAATTCTGTGTCACGAAATTGGCAAGTTTCGAGTAATTAGCGCAAAATAGGCAACATAATCACCAAAGTGACAGATGGCAGAAGATGCTGCACTTTGGCGTATTCGGCGTACTCGGTGTTTATAAGCGGCACTTATAAGCCGGCGTATCTTATTAAAAACTATTATTTTATGTATTTTAACGACAGGAAGAAGAAAATTGGAATATACAAACGATAATTAAGCATTTAATGAGTACATAAGAGTGTGAAAATAGTTCCTACGATCTGCGCATGTCAAAACGAGAGAAGAGACGCCATGACATCCTCGAGAAGTCTACCGCTATTAGAGACAGATATGCGATCAGATAAAAAACGATCAGGCCCGAGATTAAATAATACCGCTTAATTATCGTAGGGAGGGAGTGTCCGCGAGTAAGCGCAACAATGCGGGAACGCGAACAATCCGAGTTTAAGATCTCGTAGATACGGACTTAGGCGAACGATATGCTTTTCGATACAATGAAATTTAATCACTGCCACTTAGATAAAAAGTATGGGCAATGAAGTGAACAGTCGTATTGTACTAATAGCATTAATTTAAACATTCTATTGTAGATTATGTTAAACAATCGATGATCCATGGTACCCCGTGACCTATGATGCCCCGGTTTTTCCTAACTTTAGAAGAGAAAAAGTGCATGAATTAGCATAGAAAATAATCTAATTTGATTAGTTTGAAATGGATCAAAATTATTTATTTTCTTTTTTATATTTATGTAACAAACGGACATGATATATTATACAAATTCTTTGACGCGAAGAGTATGAATAAAAAATAATTTATCATTGAGATTATTAGATCAGTCAATATTTATAGTCATTAAACAAATAAATAATAACATAACAAAATAATACAGTTCAATTTGATCAAATACTAAATTAACATAAATTAAGCAAAATTTAATAAAGAGAAGAATTACAAAATATCTAACAATAATGATGCAACAATAATGATGATAAAGTAAAATTATGACATGTATGTAATAAACGTATTTCCCAACGCAATCGTACTGTCACGAGTGAATATATATTGTACAATAACACTCGTTGCTAAACTCGGACCATTTGTAACGTAGTGGCCGCGTCAACTGCCACGTCTCGGTCGAAACTTGGCGAAATATCGTTTTGTACAACCTGTTGACGATCTTTCTCACCGTTTGATGGAACGAGAATGATTTATCACCTGACGTTGTTCGTTTCTGCACCGTCCGAAAACGCATGATATACATCTGTAAGACACACAGTCTAACAGACGCCTTACTAAAATTTCATATTTTCTCCATCATATTTGTGTAACAGGTGGGCATGATGGTACCGTACAAATCCTTCGGCGTGAGGGAGTACACCAGAGCAGTCACTACTGCTATTAACACGCTGCAGAGAAGTACGAGGGGTCCAAGGCTAGGGCTTTTCCAGCGATATGATCTTCATGTCAAGATAGCGATGAAGGAACTTACACCTAGCCCAACTGGTGAGTATTAATCTCGCTTGATTGATAGCATTGTTAGCCACATATTATTATTATTATTACATATTCCATCACATCGTACATTATATATAAATATATTAACAAAGATATTTTACGTTATATAAAATTAAATAAAACAAAATTAACAAATTAATAGTGTTTTTTAAATATATATATTTGTATTTTAATTTTTAATATACAGTCGGTATTCAATTTTTTGTAAATAAAAAATACAGTTGACATTTTTGCATTGGAAATGTAATATATGTATGAAAAAAAATCTGCATTCTTAATTTCTACTAAATGAATAATACATACAAAAATTCCGGGACTTTTGTTCTCACTAACAAATTTGGTATGCAAATATTTAGTGCTTAATTTTATGAAAAGAATAATATAAGTCGTACATTAAATTTGTTGATTTTCAAATGAGAAGATTATAAAAAGTTTTAAAACGAGTTTCGAATGATGGAAAAGGTCTCGACCATTTTTAACTTTTTATTTTTATGATCGTGATAAGGATTTACCTGCGAAACAGCAAATGATGAGGTTTTTCGGAATCGTAGCAGGTTCATGAAAAGAACAGAAAGTCTTAGATCAATACGAATCCATTTCTTTAGAGACATTGGAGGCTTTTATGGGGCTTGGCTTTTATCAAACAAAATCTGAACGAAGGACTATACTCCTTTCACTAATACCGTTCTTTGTACTCATTGGATACAAATCAGCACTTTAGTCTTGCGATAAAGAGACTCTCTTATCAAACGAATGCAAAGCAGAAATGTAAATTGACTTGGATTTATGTAATTTATGTAACCTTTTGACGATTTATGTAATTACTTTTTTTGCAAAGCTAAAGATTATAATTTATAGTTCTAACGTAACTAAAGAATGAATTTCTATTTTACACGAAATAGAAATTTATTTTGTATTTTTTAATCTTTGCTGTACCTATTGCAGCAACGTAGAAAATGCCGAGTAATGCGAAATAATTAGGAAGCGAAAACCAAACGTGTAAAAGTAACATGCAGGATAATATAATCTTAATTTAAAATACGTGTCTGATGCAATGTAAAAATAATGAATAGACGCGAACAAATTTTGTATATAATATATATATGTAAGTATATATATGTAAGTATATATATATATATATTTATAATTTTAACAAATTGTCATAGAAATGAGTTTATATCACTATATAATTTTTATTCTTTTGTCAAAAATTCATAACATTGATATTTGCACTGAATATTTTATATTCAGTTGGAAACTTGCGTCAATTCCATAAAACATAAAGTGGATGGAAATGAAGTACAAGCATTCTGATCATTGTGGGTTTTGAAGGATGAAAGTGCATAAAATACATCCGTTCTACAATTTGCACATGCTGACTCGCAGTAACAGCTTCATATTCAATTAATTCAGAATGAGGATTATATTGAACTGATGCAAATATTGATTAAAGAGAAAAGTTTCGAAAGCATGAGAAAGTATTAATTACTATTTAATCTTACCTGTTATCGGTACAATACTAAAATATGAAAAACAAAATTACATTTTACATTTAAAATTTTTAAATTTAAAAATATATACAAATTCACAAAGCTTTAAAAATAAATATAAAATGTCTGCATGTTCTAAAGTCTAAATGTTTCTATTTAATTTGACTTTTTTATATAATTTGACTTGGTATAATTTTTAAAATAACTATGTATGTAGTTTACTTTTTGTATATTATATCATCCATATTTTATATATTTCATATTTATAAAATGTTTAAACGTTAAAATAGAAACGTGTCTAAAAATATTGTTATGCACCGTTCCTTTTAATAATTTTTTTTAGTAATATAGACCATAAATTTTTAAAATTATTTTCGAATATTTTTTAAGTTTATAATATGTATATTAGATTCGGTAAATGACAGTGAACGTGTCGATATTCACTTGTTTTCTAAAGATCCTATTGATGTTGGCGGAAACTATCTGGAGCGCATTAAATTTATGAAAAATCGGAATTGGGCTGAAATGGGATGTTTTCATGCTGCCGCCCTCCGTCGAAAGAAAAAGAGACGTCGAGCGCAGTTCTGCCATGTAAATCACGTCGGAAAAGCTGGACGACAGCCAGGCGCTGCTTGCTCACACATCATCACACGTCACACCACCCATTGCCACGTACCACGTTTCATCATCACCTCACGCGCTTCCTCAATGAATACATTGGCCGACAAATGGTCGTACTACTGCCGGAAATCTTAAATGAGTAATGACAATCACTTAGTAACACAGCACCATCATTTGTCGGTCCATTAAATTTCTGCAGGAAAATTTTAAATACTCTGGTGCAGCAAGAATTAATAGAGCAAGTAATATGGAGAATGCAACGTAATGTAAGCTGAAACTTTGTAAATAATTCTTGTTTTTTAAAAAAGCTTTATTTTTGTGAATTCTGTGGATTATTTTAGAACCTTCGTTTGGAAAATATCTTTTTGGAACAAATAAAACGTATGGGAATTGATTATTGTTAAAAATTAATAGGAATATAACTTATATTTACGATTTAAGAATTTACAAGTCTCTGATTCAAAATATTTATAAATTCGTAAATTTTTTATTAGTTTAAAAATTTCATAGATTTGTAATGTAGATAATATAATACAAAAACATAAACTTTATGATATGCCTTTATATTTTTTAAATAGCTGAAATGAGTATTCCCATCATGTTTAATGTATAATAATCTATAAGTTATATATAAAATCATAATTTTTTATTGCTATCGAAAATTACGCAAAAGTTTTTCCGTAGCTTTTCAGTAGCTTTCTTTGACCTTATCAGACACTTCTAATAGCACAACTATGATAACTATTGGGAAGTAGCGACGGTTTGCCGAAAACCGGAAGCGGTTTGACTGGAGGGCAAATTGAACATCGCGGTTAAACGCAGACACCGCAACGGCTGACATGTGTAGAGTAAATCGCGGGTCAACGCCAGCAGTCACGATCGATAACCGTGCTTTCGATATCGCGAAGGCAATTTCGATATACACGATAACTTTCCTACACAGTCGCGTTTGTTAAAAATGGAAATGGTTAACGTTGATCCGTAATTGACATGTCAAAAAGAAACTACAATTCGACATATATAAATATATGTGCGCGCGCGCGCGCGCGCGCGTGTGTGTGTGTGTGTGTGTGTGTGTGTGTAATGTAGACTCATTGCATGAACAAATTCTCATTATGAAGAAAATGAAATGGAGATAAGACAAAAAATTGCATATACGATACAAAAAAATTGCATAGTATATTGCAAAAAGATTTGCATTATTAAATCAGATTGCAGATGAGTTGGAATACGAACGTGAACGGATTATATGCATGAATAATGCAAAATTATAGCATGTCGAGAATCCAATGATAGGTACAAACGTATAAAGTTTTCTTTGAATATTTCTTTGAATACATAATTTCTTATTCTTTAGATTCTTTTAAGATTAATAAAATATAAGAGAGAGAAAGAGAAAGAGAGAATTGCATCAAACTTTCAAGATATGATTTTATATATCTCGACAATGAAAAAAGTTTACATAAGCTTCGCGATTGTTGGTGTAGTTTTTGAATTACTCGTATATCGACGGTTATAAAGCTAGGTTTGTACTAGCATCGTTCCGTGAAAATCCATCGGTAATTCCAGCTGGCGTCACTAAAGGAGGTCGCGTCATGCCTTGAGAGAGCGCTCTGTTCTCCATCAGGCAAAGTGATCCACTCAATTTTATCGATGACTCGATAATACCGGCAATGCATGATTGAGTTGGAGCTTCATCGATTATTTAAAATCTTGTTAATCGCTATGTTCGATCCGGCAATATGGATAAAAGCGAGAGAGAGAGAGAGAGAGAGAGAGCTTGCAAGCTGTCGCCATCTAACGAAAAATGACGGAACGTTTTTACACGTGGATTTTGAGAAACGACTTAATTATAACATCTAAACAACAACAGCTAGTCAGTTCAATATATTGATTAATGTTTTACTAAAATCTTTTAATAAAATTATTCAAAATAAAAAATAATTGAATTTAATTTAGTCTTATTCGAATGAGCTACTAAAATCCAATATAATTTTGTAAATAATACAATAAAATAAAAAAATAGAAAAAACTAAACAATAGAAGTATAGTTTTCATTTTATTGAGATGCTCCATTGCTATAGATGCTTATTTATAGCAATCTAAGTTTTGCAAAATAAGAATATGTTTATATATAATTTATTACACAAATTTCAGTGTTGTTTTTGCATAAAACAATTTATAAAATTTTGTTGCATAATTATAAAAAAATAACATGTAGAGTTAAAGAGAAAATTTTGAAACAGCATTGCGCAATTTGTAAATTAATTTGAGTCGGCAGTACGCCCAATTTAAATCGAACGTTTAGCTGTACTAATTGATGTCGGATCAATTGATTTAATTAGAAATTAGGAGCTTGGAGATGTACGTGGTAAACATAGAAGTATCCTTTTAATCTTAATTCTACTTCTTTTTTTTGTTACCGATTTATTTAATTATATTTATTTAATTATATTTGAAATCTTAATATAAAACAAAAGTATTGTATATAAAAAAGTTCTATCAAAAATTTTAAATCGCAATTAAAAGATCTCTTGAAATTATGAATGCGATTATAAATATATTATTTAAAAGACAAAAATTTTAAAACGTTTATTTGATTTGATTTATTTCTTTATTATTACATGACTAATACAAAATATATAATCTTAATAATATAATATATATAGATATATAATAAATAAACGAGCGAAAGATAATTAGAAACTTTATATAAAAGCAAAGATATAAGAACTTTTATTAATAGCAGTGTTCAATAATAATTTCTTGTTACTTTTCTTAAGCATAATAATCGAAAAAGATGCAATTTATTGTAGAGTAGAAAATTAATGCTATTTTATGAAATTTATTTGATCTGAGTATTTCTAATGAGTTTGAAATATATATAGAAGAAAGTCTCCTATTATGAGATAAGCGCCTAATATGAGATATGCGGTGTTTCCGCTATCTATTGATTCTATGAATTTATTGTTCCATGAATTTATTGTTCTTGGATTGAAAACTATTTAGTGAAAAATTCATTATTAGATCATGTCTGTAATCATTGCAAAAAAAGATTTTAGAATTTGGATTTAGAGTTTGGTCTTCAAATTTCATTGAGATAAGAACTTTTAAACTTTGTTTATTATTTAATAGTAAATATTTAGCAATAAATTCTTCATGTGATGATAGAGTAAGATCGTACTAATAGAAAAATACGTAATATGTTGAATTGCTTAATTACAGAAGTTAGATTTGATAATCGTAAAATTGCAAGGCATGGAAATCGTAATATGAGGTACCCAGGGTATTCCTAATATGAAATAACCTTTGTTTCTATGTCATAGTGAAAATTGTTGCTAAAGTATAAATGTTGTACAATAATAAAAAGGACAATCGGAATAAACATCGAGTGCCTGTTTCTGCAATGCTTGGTTTCAACTACTTAAAGACGAGTCAGTTAGGTACAGTGCATCGCATACTCATTTTGTACGCACTGGCTGTGTTTATTTGTATTTTAGAAACATTATATAAAGTTTTTTTTTAATTGTAATACTGATGTACTTTGCGTTTTATTATCGATTTTTCGGAACATCTCATATTAGGAGCACAATTTTTTGACGATGTTGCGATTTGCTCACTTTTTATATTTCTTTAATTTATAAAAAAAATAAAATTTGAATTAAATTTTACATAACATTATCTTAAACTTTACTAAATTCCCTTCAAAATGATCTATTATATTTTAAATTCTGCCATAGATTTATCCAAAATGAACTCGGTATTTCATAATAGGGGCCTTTCCTCTAATTTGTGAAGAAAATTTAGAGAAGCATTCAAAACAACATTTTGCGTAGTCGCGTAAAAAATGCAAAACGTTCGCAAAAATATCTCAAAATAGAAAATTAAGACACAATCTGAAAAGTGTTCAGAAGCTACATTTTGGAAAGTTATACAAAGTACAAGTAAGCTAGACAGATGATTTTCTTCTGCACCTTCTTCTTGATCTTCTTTTTTTTTCTCGATTTTATTATTACTCGCAATCGAAGTGTGCTGATTTATATGTCTCTCCTTTCCTTAGCTATTGGAAGTTTCAATTTGTTGCTCATACCTTCCTCACGACAAATAATTTTGTTTGGGATGTTTCAACTGTTAAAAGACAAATGTCGAAAAAAGAAAGAACAATAATAGATATACATAGATAAAAGGTTTTTATTAAAATCTAAACTATTAGATATATTTAATTAGCTAAATATACTCACACAATAATATTTTTAAAGATACATTTTTTTATGAGTATTAATTTATATTTTTGTTATATTTTTTAGCTCTTTTTAACTTTTTAATTTTTATTTAATTTATTTAGCTTTTATTTTGATTATTTCGTAAAAAGGTTTATTTTAAATAATTATTTAGTGTATACTGTTTACTTCTAAATCCATATCTTAATTTACATCAAATACATTTATATAATTCGAATATATAATCTATACGACGAAATTTAGCAATCAAGATTTCCGAGCAATTAATATCAGGCCAATTTACCGTTCGTGACATCTCCATTATTTGCTCGCATTTACTTCAATCAACGGCAAAGTCTGTCATACATAGAATTAGTTTCCTCGAAATATTTTATAAAATATGCGGATGTTAATTTTGTTTTAGAATTTATTAAATAGCTTTGCAAGAAATAATATAATGTTCAAATATCTTTTACATCTAACATAATGACATATACATATTTATGCATATGACTGTAAATATTGTTACTGTACTGTATTAGACGTAAAAATATTTTTAAAAATATACGTATATATGTATTCAATTTTTCTAAGCAAAACTTAAAATTAATTTATATATTAAATAAACTCTATATGTAATGCTTTTTATTGATAGGCTTTTTCTATGCACATTTTATGCACTTTCTTCATTATTTTTTTCTACACATTTTGCAACGTATCTTATATAAATAACTGCAACTATTTAGTGAAGTTTCTGAGCAATTACTCGATATCTGATCTATTTACCAGAATCAGAATACTATAGTATGAAGCGGCGTGTTACAAGTGCTTGGCATACCGTTTGAAACGCCGATCGAAGAGCTTTTGAATTATTTGCCTTAACGTTCCTTTGTTCATGTCCTTATTAAGAATCTTTTACTCGACATCATTATAATGAGAAATGAGTTGATAGGAGGAGTAAGAGGGGAGAATAGTAACGGTATTTTAACAAACAACACAATATAAAACATTTTTGCGAATTGTAAAACGTTTCCTTTGCATACAACTTTTGTTCGTTTTTATATAAAAATAATAAGAGAAATCTCGCAAAATTATTATTCATTAACTAAAAAAAAAAAGCTAATATTTAAAAAATGAAAAATTTTATATGTTACATATCAGAATGAAGAATACATTAATTCAAAAGAAATATAATATTACATTCGAAAACTGCGTGTCAAAATAAAAAGATACATTTAATGAATAACGATTGAATAGATATTTTTACATTTACTGGTATATTTAAAAATATATGCGATTTTAATTGATACAAATAGTATTACTAATTTCTTCATGTTTTGATACATTGAAAAGTTTTAACTTCGTTGCATTAAGCATTTATTTAACTTAATATTTTGTATGTAATTGCATATAGTTGCAATTTATATCAATTGTGATTATTAAATTATATAAAGAAACATATAGTGATGTTAATTTTAGTTATTTTTAAAAATTATTTATTTTAAAACGCTATTAGAAAAATTATTATATTTATTATAGAAAGTGCATGTGACACACACACACACACACACACACACACACATACACACACACACACACACACATGCGCGTGCGCGTGCGCATTAGTCTCATTTAGTAGATAATTAAGCTCTTTTAAAACTAAAGCAACGTTTCACGCAAAGGCTAATTTCCTCTGCTTATTATATTTTTCGTCCTTTGAAAAAGATTCATGCTGTTTTCGAATTGGAAAAGATATAGCTACGAAAAGAATCGTCTTCACCAATCAAGCTTCATGCGACCTTTAAATTGTCACCTCATCTGAATTTTACTGTTTCGGGGTAATTTCACGATCAATCAATAGATTTCATCGTAGACTTACCGGCGACATTCGCACAAAGACTGCGCTGACCCTTCTACGGCAAGTTCGAGCCATTCCAACAAACGACATCCTCTTATCGCGGGCCATTCCACAGATTGATGCGGCTACATCGCGCGCTCCAATACGGAGTTCAGATTGGTGTGCGTCATCGATTAGTAATTTGGGACGCAGACTTTTAGTTTTTCCAAGCTTAATCTTTTTTTTCTTCCTCTTTCTCTCATATCCGTGTCTGGATAGAATGATGCCTTTGGCGATATTCCGTCGTAACAATCTTTCTTCTATTAATTTATATAAAAAGATAAAATCAAGGGTGACACGAGCTATTACATTACTTTTTTCTAAAATTCTTAGTACAATTTATGATTCTTTTAATGCATAAGTTATAATTTTTTGAATTATTAATATAATTCTTAGTTGTGCTATTTTTAAAGGCTTAACTTAATGATTTGTGAAGTCTTATATTCAAAGGAAAGTAAAGCAAATTAATTATTTTTTAATATTGATAAATGCTCCTTGTCATTCTTTACTGTTATTGAGTTTTAAGATAGGATCATTAAACTTTGAATGAGAAGTAATGAAAATGTCAATGGACTCTAGTTGCCCGATATAAAAACAAGATGATATCCATCTATTAACAACAGTTTGACCTGAAATCTCAAAATAGTTTTCTTCAATGTGGACACTCGGAGTGTTTCTTACAAAAATAACTACTAAAATTGTGTGAAATCGAAGAAGTAACCGGAGAAAGTAACATAATGCATTTCTTGATTAGAAGAATAAAAAAAAACCTATTACTTGAGTGTAGTTATTAGTAGAAATTTCCTATTCCAACTGCATTGACCATTTTATCTCTCTTTTCTCAAAAGATATTTTACTATCCTAGAGTAGTTAGAGAAATTGTTGGTAAGAATTTTTTAAAGCAAAATTTTTCAAAGCAGAAATTCCTAAAAATTTTGTTATAATAGACAATTTTCCTTTATTTTTTCTTCTGTATTTTATTCATACAACAATGTTTTGAAAAGATCGTATCACGTTGTTTTATGTATATTTAAGGTGATCCAATACATACCAGACCAATACATATCATTTGTTATGTACAATACATATCATACCGTTCATATCATTTGTGGAAAACTAAATCGAAACTCCTTCTACTATTTTACAATATATAGTCGCAACAGTTAACGATATTAATTTCTAAAAATTGCCAAGTAAGTGGAATAAGACTGATATATAAGACAACAATTAAAAATCTTTGAAAGATTTCAAAGTTCTTTATGAAAGTTCTTTATTATTTCAAAAATATTTCTCAAAGAACTCTTAATGATATCCTAAAATTGTCTTATGTGTCGATTTTAGACAGAATCTGTTTATTGGATAATTAAAAATAATTGCAAAAGTTGCAAAATGGTAGATGATTCTTTGATTCAGTCTTCCATAGTACGGCTTCTCCGGCTGATCTGGATCACTTTGTAGAGCATTATATTATGTACACACACACACACACACACACACACACACACACACACAAAAAAGTCCAACTATATATCTATATACTTTTTATACACAAGACATAAGTATACATATTTTTATAAATAATATAAAATGTCATGCTTGAGCAATTTCGCCTACTGTAAATAAAGTAATATGACCTTTTTCCCATTTCCGACAAAGTGAATCAATCACGATAGCCATTCTGGATCGTCCATCAAGTGGAAGTTTCAATTGTACCTACGCTATAATCAGACACTACTATTGCAATGAACGCCTCCGCACATATCGATACGATTCTGGATTTCGTTTTCGATGCTATCTCTCCGCTAAGAACATTTAATCAATCTTGTCGTTGTCCGATAGGTCTGTCGAATGCGTCATTTGGACGAACTACTCAGTACACGAGATTTTCTCCCGACGAAGTCGTTCGTCATTCAATAAAAGAGAGGGAAATCAGGTCGAATCACTAATGGAGCTTTTCAATGATCTCACAGTGCTTCTCTTCGGCCAATTCTTAATAATCAAGTTTTGCCCATCAAAAGATCTGACTGATCGCTCCATGGAGAAATTTTTCCTTTCTTCTTCATAGGGTGCATTGTTATTTCAATCAGCATCAATTCTTTTCTTCCAATAAGTAAACCCTAGGGTAACTTTAGCAAGGTATTGCAGCGTTATGATTCATTCGTCGACGAATGAATCCATAAGATAATTCCGAATAACTGTGTGGGGAATTTATCCAGAATGTGTAGCAAAGGTAAATATTATTTTCACTTTTTATGAAACATTATTTATTTAGTCTTTGTACATTAAATGATGTTTCAGAATAACTGGAGTGTATTCACTGTAAAAAGAGTCTGGTAATAATTACTAAATGTTGAATGAAATAATTTTAATCAAATATTTGTTTAATATAACCAAATATAATACGTATATTATACTTTTTTAAATATTTAGTAATTATCAAATGATCGTTTATATTTATTATAGTTTAGTAATACATACTAAATATTTAGAAAAGTAAAGTTTCTCTATTGATGACCAAATGTTTAAAATTATTTCACTCGACATTTCTTTGAAATGGAATTGCCAGATTTCTTTCTTTTTCAATGTAGATGACATTAACTACTATATAGTATATTAACAATAGAAACGATTTTTTTTAAATAAAATTCTGAATTAATTTGATATTTTTAAAACGAAAGCTATATAATAGCGGAAACTTTTTTACATATAATTTTATGGACTTTATATAATTTGGGAATTCTTTTAGATTAATTAAATACTTGTAAGCTATTTGTAATTAAAAGTAGATAAAATCGTTTATCGGACGCGGAAAAAATTAGCGCAACTGTAGTGAAATTCGCGTTGGAAATGAACATTTCATACACGTCGGGGCAAATGGTCAGAGGAAATTGCACCAATATATCCCATTAACGTATGAAGAATGCAACAGAGTGACATTAGGATGCAATCAGTACTCGAGGTCGAATACGTTTGAATTTGTGCTTTTTTCTTGCTAATCAAACTCGTGCGAACACAATGTAACGTATTGATTCATGATATATTAAATATATGACATAACAAATTCGAAACGCACGATATAATTGATTATAAAATCAATTGCTACATGTACATAACTTATAAAACGAAAATCAATACGGCGGATATATTATTTCCTATAAAGTTGATCTTTTAATTACGGGATGCTGCAAATAATTTCACGTTTTAGTTAATTACTGTATATTGATTATAGTAACTGACGATATATATATATATATATATATATATATATATATATAAAACATATAGTTTACGTAATAGCGTAACGGTAAATAGTATATATGGAAATATGATATCCTCGCGTATTGAAAATGGGTGAACGTCAAAGCCAAGAGTTTGTTTTAAAAGTCTGTCTTTCTTAGAAGAATAAACAAAAGGAGAAACAAATGGAAAGGATGTCAAAATAGGTCATGCTTGGAACACATGTTATTTGGTTCGAAGATGAAAGGGACGCAATAGTAATATTCTATGGCAATTCTCATTTGATACCGATGCGTATTACATGTCTTTCTTCACATAGGGGAAAAGAAATGAAAGAACGCTTTGTAACACAGATTGTGTTGGGCAAAAGGTGCGAGAGGAAAAAAATACACCATGTGACCGGTATAACAAAGTAAATTGTTCAGGACAAGGCGATCGAATTGAGGATGGTTCGTACAAAGAAAATCGCAGAGAGAATGCATATGGATTGGGCACGTAGCAGAGGCCATTCAATAAAGTGATTCAGCGCGAAATCTCGTAAGCCGAGTGTATGCATTATGGTTTTCAGCGATTCGATACGAGCCATGCCTGAAGCGCTCTTATGAATATTTGATGTCGATACTGTTACGTCGGATTGTCTGCGTATCCCATTACTGCACGGACATCAATACTTTCGCAGATGACTGTACGCATAATAAAAGGAAGCGTTTAAGTTTTTGATTATATTAATTTTATAATAATAATTTTATAATAGTATATGTTTATTATTTTATTATTTATTATGTTAAGAAAGATATGACTGTAATCTTAAATATCAAGAGCATGATGTTATTAATTAGCTATCTTAATTTTAATGAGCATGTAAACGATACAGTTTATATACACAAAAATATTATTTCAGTATTACTTTTTAACGCTATATTTTCGATGACATAAATTATTTTTAATTACGATTTGTTTGAAAAATTTCTGCTAAAAAATATATATAGATTGTTTTAAAATGTCTTATATAAAAATATGTCAGCTAACGAAGTCGTTTTTTCTGCAATAAGCTTTTATGTAAGAGAAATATTTAACTATTATATTTAAACTTGCTACTAAAATTATTATGTATGTTATTATATGCCGCTGCATTTTCGAAAGAAACTATATGCATGCATAATACATGCGTAATAAAACAGTAGTTTGTAATTGTGATCCTTAATATCAGATTACCTTCCACGACGTGGATAATCATTCATGGGAAATGTTGAATAAGAATATCCTAAAGAGTACCAGTTATACAGCAATATATTTCATTAGTAAAATTGTTTTTATCGTATTAAGCAAATAATGTTTATATAAACTCAACGGTTAATTCTTCAATCATAATTACCAAGTAAACAATCACTTAGGAAATTCTCTGTGCTTTAAGCTATTCATATTCGTTCCTCCTGTTTGCAGTGTAATATCACGGTCCCTTGCGCACAAAGACGACTGTTAATGCCACTCTCGTAGAATTCCAGAGTGCGGAAATGTAGTCAAAGTAATGTAATATACTGCCACTACCTCTTCGTACCGGCCTGTCCATCCATGATAGGAAACCAATGTCTCTGTTCACAGTGAACGTTTATTTAGGCGAGCTTTCGTGAGATCACTTTCCTAATGTCATTGCTTACTCGGAAGGCCTCTATAAATTCGATCTTTGGTGATGATACTGCTTAAATTGAGATTTAATAAAATTAAAATTTCCGTCAACACAAGTCAACGCAATTACATTCAGTTATTTAATATCGCAATGTTTTCTTCTCAATTTATCAACGTGAAATAAAAGCTCCTTTCGTCATCCAATTTTACGAAATTGTCGTGATACATTTATCGCCGAAGTTTTACTTCGTGAAAGTTGAATTCTATACTTTGCGGAAAGTTTTCGTATATTTTCTTGTCAGTATATATTTAGCTGTATATATTTCTTACTAACATGTACAACAACAGTACACAATTTCTGAACTTCAAATTTGAAGATATTAAATTTATAATTTTAGTAGTGCGTTAATGTAATTAAAAATAAATAAATGAGTTTTTAATTACACATGAAACTTTTACTTAAAGTCTGTAGCAAAAGTATATAAATTTGATATTGATAAACAGTTGGGAGTAAAGAGTATCCTTATAATCTTCGCATTATAAATTTTATATAAATATATTTTAAAGATAGAATTATTTGATTTTAAATGAAACGATGTATATAGGTTATTTTAATTATTGTTTAAGCGTGAAGTAAATATCACTATGAAGTGATTTCTTTAATAATTGTTTCAGCGACAGACTAACAGTTGTTATCTCTCTCTAGTTAGCTATTTTACACGGAAATTGTTAATTCTGCAATAACAGTGGAGAATCTCTCAACCACAACGAGTGAATTATTCCATCAGAATTAAATTTCCACGTGTGTGTGTGTGTGTGTGTGTGTGTGTGCGTGTGTGTGTGTGCGTGGGTGCGTGCGTGTGTGTGTGTGTGTGTGTGCGCGCGCGCGCGCGCGTGTGTGTGTGTGTATTCGTGCGTATATTGTATTGTATTTACGAAAGTCTATGCTATGCATTTGCACGTATAGTGTTGAAGACACATTCGAATAAGTGACATACATAAATTTGAAGACACACATGTTAAGTATCCAAGCAGAGCAACAAATCATTATGATATCAAAATGTCAAAATTACTCCAAAATGATCATTGAAAGTCATTTTTCAATTATTTTCGATTAATTTTAATGTCATTTTGATAATGTCGTTATCATTTTAATAATGTCGTTATCATAACTTGTTGTTCTGCTTGGGATATCATCTAAAATAATGAACAGCATATTATTACATCTGCTATATTACATCTGCTTTATATATTTTTTTAAATATGCGGAACGATCATTAATATCGTGCGAATTCACTCCAATATCGAATTCCATCGAAGACCCTGCAACCCTTTTAGGTATGGCAGGATCGTGGAGTCGATTATTCTCGGTATTTTAGTACTTTTTCCGTGAAGAAATCTGACAATGAACATTTCCGAAGTATGCTATTCATGTTATTTATATTAAAACATAAATCATCTGTAGAGATTCACTGAAACTTACATACAAATGACACAACAAACGCCAACATGAAACCGAAACTTCGTGAAATAATTGTTAAATTAATATTTATATATATAATATATATATATATATATATATATAAATTAATATTATAAATTAATATTTATATCATGGAATAATAGACTATTATTCTAATTACTTCGATTTAATCATAAAGTCATAGAAAACTATGTATTCATTATAATCAAGAATATCTTATATTAATTTAATAACGTCTAATTTAACTTTATGACTAACAACAATTTTTGTGTAATGTACTTTTGTAATATTAATATAATTTTCATGTTATTCTCCTTATTTAATTTCCTGTAATTTTCACATGACATCTCACGAATTCAAAGGACATATAACCGTACTGCTGAGAGACACGTCGGACACGTTCCTCTTTTATGTGATATTTTAATAGAAACATGTACAGCGTATTCGGATGACTGAGCCAGACAAAATCCATTCAAATAATTACTTTACTTTCGCGCGTGGGATAGTAAAACATACCGCAAGCGAGACTTACCTTTAGGTACAGCGAGGTTCCTAATTGCAGCACAAAGAACATCGTACGATACTGAGCTCTCTTATTCTCTTATTCAGTATGAATCCAAACAAAATTACGTATCCTGTACCTTCTTCTTTCACTTCGTGTGGTAACGCGATCACGTACGTTGGGCTTAATTAGAACTTTGCGCAGATATGTCAATTCGTTGGAATTGTTGGATCGAAATTCTTTCGAATCTTAAGATACTATACATTTAAATTATAGAATTCCTAAATCGATATTTGAATATTGAGGCTGAAATATTGCATATCACGATTTTTAATCCTGCCAATTATATAAATATCTTCTCAAGCAGCAATCTTAAATTTTTCTATTCACCGTTTTAATGAAATGCTTTCAGCTCTATTAAGTAACTTACCATCGAGGGTGTTAAACAAATTTCTTTCGATACGTCTTTTGATACGTCTGTCGATGCTTATTACATTAACATAAGAATGGACGTGTACTTACGGCAAAAGAATGTCGGTAGGATTGAGTTCGGGTTACCGGCGCCTACTTGTCCGCGTTACATTTGCATATTCTAAGGGGAGAAAGTTTTTAAAAGGAAATTGCTGGAGAGGGAATGTTTGCGTGTGTAGGTGTCTTGTTCCTGTGGTACGCTTTATATATGTAGAAAGAATCTGTATCGATTGGCGGCATTTTCCATTTAGGTAGTATAGCAATGTGCACGTGTGTATGAAATTACATGGTCTGTGTGAATACAATTAGTCGTATTAATCGATTATCGATGCCGTATTCCATTATCTCGTATCTCGTTATTGATGATGATTGATTCGATTACAAAGATCG
This sequence comes from Acromyrmex echinatior, assembly GCF_000204515.1. The sequence continues at coordinate 572,412 of NW_011626981.1, forward strand.
ACAATACATTTTTAATATTAATTTAATGATTACGTGTACGCGATGTTTTATATATAAAAGTATTTACGTGAATTAAGAGCATTTAATTGAACCCGATAAAAATCAGATAGTAGGAAATGTTTTTTAAATTATTAATTATATTAATTACATCCCATTAATTATATTCTATGTCATGTAAATGTAGGATAGTTATAAACGATATTCTAATTTCTCATTCGTGTCGCAGATTCTGTCCAATGTAATAATTGCTTGTTTTCGCATGAAGAACATTTCGATCTCAGTAACGTTTTCTCTACCTCAATAACTTTACGGTCACTTATTGCATCACTGAGCAAACAGCCCTGGCGAACAGTTGAAGTGGAGGCAAACCCACTTTCGAGAAATATACAAATTAAATTTCGTTAAGCGAGAATTTTATTATGACTTGTGCTTAATTATTTATAGATCAGTTTTTTCTCGAGAATAATATTTATATTATATAATAACAATAATTGTTAATTTATTATTATATTATTATATTATATTAATATTATTAATAACAATAAGTATTAAAAATAAGTATTATTAATTGAAATATTTTTGAATAATTTATTCTTATTATTAGTTTTCATTTTAGATGTGAAATATTTTTTAGCTTTTTCGACTTTTGAAATCATTCTGCATTTAGAGACATTTACAGCAATAATCAGTTTATATAAATATTTTTTATATAAATTTTATGCTACTTTTTACTGATTTAACGAAATTTTGAACTGCATGTGTTTTTTCTTTGTCTCTTTCGTGTGTATTTAATAAATATCTGGGGATATTTAGACAATTAGTTTTAAATATTTATTAGACGTTTGAAAAAATTTCATCAATATAAAAATCACAATTTTATTCATTGTAATTATTTATTGATTATTATAAATAAATCTTAGTCAAAATTGAGTCATAGAATTAGAAATAGATATCATAAATAATCTCGCTATTCGCTGGCCTCGCCCTCGTTAAACGTTTCCGCAGAACGCAGACCGTATGTCACCCTTGCAGCATTGTTTTCCTGTCCCTTCATCCCTTGCTTTCCACTCCCGTCGTATCGTATTGATATTCAAAAACTGTCTCATACTTTTATTAAGTACAATGGAATGGAAGTACAAACACTAATACAACAAGAGTGACACGAAGGAAATGAGAGAAATCCATCATATATAGCTCTGAACCTCGACATATTTATTGTATGCGAAAGTCCTGGCGACCCTTAAAGTACCATGGACCGCCACCGCCGCCGCCGTCGCCGTCGGCGCGGTATCTGTTGCGGTATCCATGGCGACTGAGCACATGCGCGATGGTGTTACTCGGGCCATCCGCCGTGGAACACACCACGGGGGTGGTTTTTCGTGTTGGCACACCCGGGCGGTTGGCTGGGCGGTGTCTGTGGCCTTCACTTTCCTCCCGAAAATCGAAGGCTACGGGGGTGGTAGCCGTCCCTTTTTCCTATATCTCTCCTCTTCATCACCTTCTTCGTTTTCTACCTTCCTTCTACTTCTTTTCTTTCCGTTTTTCCCTTTTCTTTTTCTCGGTCTTTCTATCTATACCTATACCTTATTCTGTTTTTATTTTTTTTTGCTTTCTCTTTTTATCACATTTTCGCGTCGTACTTATCGGGGCTTACGTCTCTAAATTTCTTCTTCGATGTGCGCGTCTTCGGACATACACGTGTCATGGGAGGGTTTCGTAAAGTCGCATTCGTCGTAAGGGTGCACGTGTCAAAACAGCAAAGAACAAAGTGAAAGTGTCGCATTCCGGCAATTCGTTACGTCTCTCATTTTGTGCACTCGAATTGCTTGTGTACAACTGGCAGCATTCTAGAACTTCCTTTCGTCTTTTGAAGACCTTCAGGGGTTGAAGGGTCTTCAGTGATCTCGTTGAGCCCGTTTTTCAGCGCGCAAAGTGCCCGGGAAGAGCTCTAGCGAATCGAAAGATCGTATACAGCATGGATCAACCAAGCGTCTCCACTGCGCCAGTGAAACTTCCTAGTCACGTGAGCAGCGAGGGTGGCGAGGAGGTGAGAAGGAATGAGCCGAGTGTGCCGTAGTCAGCGATACGACGACGAAGAGCGAGATACGGTCCGCGTGGGAAGCCGCCGATGGATCTTCCGATTCTCGTCGACTAGCGAGGATAGCTTACACGTCGATCGATCATCTAAACAGCTGTTCCAAAGATCGCTACCAGTCTCGTTCCGTGACCAAGTGCCGACGCGTGTACCGTTGTAGCGATTCTTGGAACCGTAACAAATCGTGGCACTTCATCACAGTTGGCGAACTTTCTCTCGTTGAGATAGATAATTCACTCGGTAAACTCGGCGAGCTCGAGACTTCGTTATAATGAGCCCGAAGAAATATATTGCGCTGAGTTAGTGAAACAACTGACGAGTGACAATAACTCAGATCACTTCATTTGCAGCATGATTGAACGACCAATAGCACGGTGACTTAAATAAATACATATCCTTCGACCAAGTGCGAAGCAGATCGGTCGTGAGTATCAGCGCAGCTTCCACCACCTCATGCGACGGAGATCGTGCGACGCGTGGATGCGTCCAATTTTGATCAAGAATGACCTGATTTCCATCTTCAGAGCTAAGATCGATCCTGGAGAGTATCCCACTCTACATCGCCCTGCGTATTCGTCTCCGTTTTCCTCTCTCGCAGATTCCGGAGGAACGTCGTGGCGCGTCCGCAGAAACGGATCTTCGTGGTCGGCGCGGATGATTATGTCGCGAGCTGACACCACTGCCACATCGATCACTGTCAAGTAGATCGCGCGTTTGCACCTTTGTGCGGCTTCAGAGGTATCACATATTTATTGATCCGAAAAAGGATCATCGATGATGTTAATTATGCGGATGAATATGACTAATTGCAAGTCAAAGTCTCGAATGTCGCTCTTTTATTCATAACGTTGCGTAATTTATTTAAAACTTTCATCGGACTCTCTCTTATGTCTGTTTATATCATTAATTAAAATGTGCCAGAATGTTGTTGAAGACATACAACTGAAAGATAAAAATACCTAAAAGTATTCTATGTCTTCACTTTCTATGGGCTTCTCTTTTTAATTTAAAACCTAAATGTTTAAAAAATTAAGTTCCTTGTTATACTATAACTTTTAATATTTTAAATAACAGAAATATCCATCTTATAAGTATTTTGTGTTTTTTTAATTCTAGAAAAACCGTTAAATATTTATGATATTTAATCGTAGAATTAATTATTCAAATATTTATTTTAATATGCGTAATTTAAGTAACATGTTCTTAGTTTTATGCTCTTACGATTTATTTTCAATTCCGACAATCGCGTAAAAGATCGATGGTACATTTTTTTCTACAAAATCTGTATTCACTATGTTATTGCAATTCTCACTGTTTGGCTTTGCAATGATCTGATCCACTCGCGAAAATATCCGATTTGAACGGTGTACTTATCGCTCGTACTCCATGCATCACAAAAGCGCTAACCAATCTGAATGGACAATTTTCAACTTTGTGCACACCCTACGGGAACTATAGTTCACTATCATTTCTCTTGTGCTCGTAACACAACAGTCCCCACGCATCAGCACGTTACGCTCGAGTTAATTCCGTCAATCGGTTCCATCGAAATCAACACAAAACACGCTAAATACTCTGAAACGCTCAGCTGTACAGACCCTTTAACATTCCTCTATTGCCCGATGAGTATCCGATCGGTCCGTTAACCACTAGTTATCTACAGCTTTGAAAATACGTAGGATGATAATGGATGCATCTGCTTGCGTAAAGCTTTATGTCCATGATGCTAGAAATCAGCAATCGAGACTTCGGGTGAAGAAAGAATTGACCAATCGCAATGGTCATGTGTTCAAATTGTTCAAATTTGATTTGTTAATTTTTTCTCTGTCCGAGATCTCGGACTGATTTTTAGCATCGCAGATATCGGGCTTAATACCGACAATTTTCTACACTCTTATATTCATTTTTAACTCTTTCGCAAACCTCAAATGCAGCCTTCCAATCATTATCGCTTAAAGAGGCGTTAACTGGAGATCGCATTGATTAAATCCTAATATAGGATCAGATAAACATGTCAATATTCTAAATGGAATGAAATGTTCTTTGCTTCACTCTTGTCATCATCTTGTTTTATTTTTCAGTTCTCGTCTTTTAGTTCCACTTCTTCGAATGAACGGTATTACGTTTTGTTTACTAGGATTTATGACGTCAACGTCACGTATTTTCGCCAAGTCTCACGCTTGTGATCGGTGATACATTATAGAGTCGATTTATCGCGTTTCAGAGTAGCAAATGTTCATACCGTTCATTCACAGTGCAAAACTGTTATTAGCAGTATGCTCCTACAATGTTTCTTTGGTTATCGCATCCATTACTGCTGCACGAGATATCGATTCGCTGCCCTGCATTTATACGAACATCCAATATATCTGAATAAAATGCAGAGCACGTTTATTTCTGTTTTATTATTAATCCCTGCTAAACCAGAATTGCTTTTCATCGAAGGATGATCATATTAAATCTAACGGAATTCTCCAGATAATATAAAAATATTAGTTGTTAGTTAAAGAAATGTTTAAATTGAATAAAAATGAAAACATCTAGATTAAAAAAAATAAAACAAAAGCTTTATTTATTTATGTATTAAATGTAGTTATATTTTCAAACTATTAGAGTAATTTTATAAAACAATAAAAAATTATTGTAAAATATACAATTTTATAATCTCTATAGTAAAGCAATAAAATCTCTTAAAAAATTAAAATAAACATATAAATCTTCAAATAAGATAAATTTCAAGTAAATAAGTTAATTTAAAGTAAGTAAATTATATGTATGTATTTAAAGTATAATAAGTAATATTATATGTATTATTTTTTGTCCTAGGAAAATGTAGCGTTATAACAAATTATTAACCAATACTAATAGAATATGATAAGTAGTATGCTAAGCAGTTTTTCCATATAAAGTTTGTTTATTTAATATGACTCAGCCCGAGTTTTGATTATACGAACAGTTTTTGCTGCGTTAACAACCTTATTGCTCCGCAATCGTGCAGAGTCTGAGGATTAAACCAGCTGGAACACCGAAGGGTGGCGCATGACCTTAATAGCCGTCTATATTTTTTGTTACTTCCCTAGCTCGTTTTCCCTTTTAGCCTTTCACGAATTGGAAACCCTACACCTTGTTTCACGCTGCAGGCAGTCTTTGGATCTCTAGAGAGAGTAATATGGTTCGCTCCATTTTACGTAGATTTCGACTTATTACATACGTTTGTTTAACGAAATAACTTCAAGGAGATCTTTTTTTTTATAAATATTTTATTATCTTTTTATTTGCAAAATTTTAGAGGTGTTTTTGTTTTATTTCTTGATAATATGTAGATTTAACGCTATCTTTTTACATTATACATATTTAATTTTTTTATATTCTTTTTTTTCCTTTTATTATAGCTTTAACATTGATCTTTTAAATTTTTTTATATGTATACAACTTAAAAGTTTATAAAATGCATAACTTCCGACAAACTTATAAAAAAATACACTTGTAAATTGTCAGAATAATTGAAGTTATACAGACGAAAATAAAAAGTATTTGCGGTCAAATATTTTAATTAACATGATATACGAAGTTTATTTCATTAAGATTATTAATTATAACAATATATCGAGTTTACCACTTGCGTTTGAAACAATTTATCAGTGTTAAGTGACTTTCGTTAAAATAAAAATACATTCTACAAAAACGTAGAGAAAATTTCATAAAAACGTGATATAACTTTTTAGATTATACTTATTTATTTTTAACTTTCTTGTATATCTCCAATCTTTCTATCAAACTTTGTGACTCTTAGTTATATTTGTTCTGCCCTCTGGCGTAATATATATATATATATGTATATATATATATATATATATATATATATATGTGTGTGTATAGCACATATTTTTTCTTGATAGCATAGCCACCCCTTGTTTTGTCAAAAGAAATCAAAGATCGTGTGATCAATGTTAAAAAGGTAATTTCAGAGCATCCCCGCATGCTATATGCCAGTACGACAAAACCGTTCTTTATTCACATTTTATCGTTTATGTTTGTGTTTCTATATTTTTCCCTAATGTAATTATTAACCATTGCTAACATTCGAGCCACGTGTACAAACCACCTGTGGATGATGAATACAGTCAATCCTACACTTTCTGTCTTATTTGTGTATTATTAATCCGCGTAGTAGGTACACAGTAATAATTGCAATGCGTGTGTTTTGTTTACAACAACGTTTGTACCAATTAACATTATTCTCTTGCAATTTTTGGAATTCAGTTTATATGAATTGATACGAAGGCAGACGCATACTTCTGAGAAGGTAGAAGATACATTTTTTACAAATAAAACTTTTCTCACATACATATCTTGGAGAGTAGAAATTTCGAAATTCTTTGTATTTTTATTTAAAGAATGTTGAGCTGGTAAGACGTTAAAATAAAAATGATTTTTAAAGCAACAGGTTAAATGTAGGTAACTCTGTTGTTTTAATAGCTTAGTATGCTGTCAAATAAAACACATTATTCAAAAATAATGTTGTGAAATTTTGTTTAATAATATTTAATAATATTTAATAATCAGTAAGATACTTTATAACTAGATTGTTTTATTATTGTTTATGGGATGAAAGAATTACTTATTAAAACTTTTCTATGTAATATATACGCGCTTTAATGTTAATGTTGTTTAATATTAAAATATGATTAATGGGATTAATGGGACTAATGTAAAAAAATGAAATATTTTATAAATTGCTGTAAATTAACGAAAATAATTGTTGCATTTTTCTCTATAACTTTTTGAAATGTATATATCTTTCTTTCATAACAAATTTCAGAACGAAATATTTATGGTAATATATGAAGAATAAATGATTAATTAATACATTATTATACAGAATGATGCACAATACAGATAATATTTGTCTTATTTGTCTTCTATAATTATGGAAACGTGTTTAAATGCATAGTTTCGGTTTGTGAATATTACGCGTCAATTCGCTTATGAAACACATGGATGAACAGATAGTTAAACCGCTATAATTTCATAATAATTCTATCTCAGTTGTAAAGCATACCGCGATTATTGATAATTATAGTAGCTTGTAATGCTATGTTGCTGTCAAAAGAAGAAATGGAAATCATTCTCTTCGATGTTTCATGGAAGAAATTAAAATTAATCTTGCTTATATATAAAATAAAAATATTGAAAATTACAAATATTCTTAATGATATATTTTAACGAATATTTTTGAATATTTATTTAGTTTTGCTACTTTGCTTATTGGAAAAAAAAACAATCAGAATGGTAAAGACTGCCATGAATGAATAACAAAATTATTTCTATTTAAAATGGGAAATAAATTTATATATTTATAGTGAAATCTCATAGATCAAGCTTACAAAACTATTAGTGCCATTAACAGTGAAACCTATATACGCGTAGCAATATATTCCGTCATTCGATTGAATTTGCAACTCGGCCGTAATGACAAAGGTTTCTGCCTCTCATCGACTCTGTCGCATCGCACCCCTTGATTCCTATCGAATTTAATTTCACGCGTTTGATTGCAACGAGCGGCTACTAGTGGTGCAGAACAAAATGGACAGAAAAAAAAAGAAAAAAGAAATTGACACGAAATGCTTCGAATCAATAATCCAGAAAGCTCTTGCGAGATCAAATTTATGTCAGATTCCATATACAATAAAAGAATTGATCTTTCTCTTGTTTTCCCATTTGAGTCGTGTAAATAAGATTATTTGTCGCTTCAATATTACTTTCTATCTTGACAAAAAGATAAGAAATTTGCATTGTTATTATTATTAAAGAGATGTACTGAGTTGGTCAGAAAGTTTGTGTCGTTTTTTTAATACAAAATTGTGTTTACAATATCTTTGTCAAAAAAATAAACAAAATTTAAATTACAAAAAAAAGCGATTTTGAAGATTAAAATCTCTATTTTCAAAAGGTTACTATTTTTTTAGTTTTTGTGAGTTTGATAATTTTTACATACAGAAAATTATGAATTGAGAAAGATGGAAATTTTTTTCTAACTTTGGGTCTATTATTTGCTCAAAAAAAATTTGCAAAAATTTTCGGCTTTTCATCCAAGTGAAAGCTTAAAGTTTTCCCTACCTAAGATTTTTTTGTTACTATCATGAATTAAATAAAAGGAGCATTTTGACTTTAATTGCTCGTAACTTCGTTAAAAATCATACCGCAATTTTTAAAAAATCAATTTTTAAAGCTAAAACTTTGCTTTATTGAATGGTATAATAACAACAACAAATGTATATTCTATATATAATTTTGAACTAAAAAATGGCACGAATTTTCTGACCAATCCAATAATTTGAAAATTGTATTTCTAATGTAACCTGTGCAACTATTATATATAACTATATAACAATGTATCTGTAAAATGATTGAAATTTAATTTATTGAGGATCTTTTTCAACTCATATTAATTGTAAATCTCAAAAAGTGATTTACCTTAAGTGGCTCTATAAAAAATATGTTATTGTTTAATTGAATTTAAAAAATGTTTAAAAATGTTAAGTTACATTTTCGATTTATGTTGTTAACTAATTCTTATGTAAAGCTTTATCTCTAACAACGCTATGTTAGATACTTATTGGTATGCACAGAAGAGCTTCGGTGCTTACCTAACTTTTAGGTTAATATTCTCGGTTAATTAATCATGCTCTATTATGATGAAGTACGCCAATGAAAACTAATTTTTTCGATTGAAAACGCAAAATCGCTCGCGTTTCTAATAAAATGCACTGATGAAGGAGCTGAAGAACTTAAATAGTATCGATAGGTTTTAAAAACTGAAGCATCGATAGCTTTTGAAAACTACATGTAAAAAATAAGCGAAGCGATCTTAGAAAATAAAAATTTAATTAGTTTGCTTTGTCAGCTCCTTGCATGCTTTTCACTTACATCAAATTCAATTCTGACTTTTCAAATTGAACGAAAGAAGAGAAATGTGATAAACGGGTGAAATTGAGATGAAAGACCGCACTTAAAGAAGTAAGGTGAATGATGGGATTAAAAGTTTTTGACCAGGTATTTGAAAAATCGCTAAGAGCACAAGAACTTCGGATAAAAAATTTTATAGATTGCTGTGGAAGATGAAATATGGCAGAAAAATGAGAGGAATTTAAAGTGTATGTGCGTATGCGTGGCGTGCGCGCGCGCGTTGTGTATGTGTAATTAAAGAGGCATATAAATGTATAACAGCTATTAAAGTAAATTATATTTTCGGTTTATTTCTCTAAATGATTGTACATTTAAACTTAAAAATATTAAAAATTAAATTATCCATAATTAAATAATTAAAATGCCTGATAAAATAAATAATGATCATGAAATCTTCAGTTTTGGTGTAATAATTTGTTTTTTAATAGAGAGATAAAAGATATGAAGGAGAAAGAGAGAGAAAGAGAGAGAGAGAGAGAGAGAGAGAGAGAGAGAAAGGGGAAAGAATAATGAAAATTTAATATAATTTTCTTCGTGGAATTGAAGATCGTTTTCGGTAGACAATAATAATATTAAAACGCGTAATTTAATTTTACAATTTAAAATACATTGAGCATAAGATAATTTTAAAATAATGAATGAAAGAATAATCCTCTATATTTCAAGAAAAAGTCTATGTGCGAGAGACAAAATTGAAATTTGCTAATATTTGAGAAGCGTAACGAGAGTAATTTAATAACTTCAACGATATCGGAAATTCAATGTGAAAACTGAGCAATCACAAACTTACGTGATTGACATTCTAATTATTATAAAATGTAATAAGTCGTTGATTTGTCGTACGATAATTCTCATGTAATTCACTTTATTTAATAAAATATTATCGTGTGTTTAAAGAATCAATTATTATAATAATTGATTAGAAATAATATTTAATATTATATATAAATATAAATATAAAATTAATATTACAAATAAAAATAATAAAATATACAATTCTTTTTCATTGAATAAATTTAATATGATATATTGTATATTATAATAAAATCTTAAATATTTTTATTTAAAATTAAACGCATTAAAGCTCGATTAGATGATTAATACTTTTAATTTAATTTTGTTTGTCATTGATTCTTCTTCAAGCTTCATATAATAATATACCTGGCGCAAACTTTTGATTGAGAAAATTAAGAAAAGAGCTTTTACACTTCATAAAAATGCAAATCATGATTACGATGAATGAATAGGACATCTAAAATTGAAGGAAAAATGGAAGAAAGCATTGAATATTGATGGAATAAAATAAAAAATGATAACGTTAAACTAAGAGATTATTTAAACTTAAAAATTAAAAATTCAATATAAAAAAGATGATTCCTAACATTGTAGATTGGAACGATTAATTGTTAAAAATATCAATTGATATAACAGATATAAATGATAAAAAGAATAATTTATTCTTGATATTATAAAATATTGTTTAAATTATTTTATTTTTATCAGTTCTCAAAATTAATTACATTGACATTTTCAAAAAAATTTTAAGTCTTATATTTGTACAAAATATTTATTAACATTTTTAGTGTTTAATATATTATCTACTTTTAATATATTATTATTATTGCTGTTTTTACAATATTTTGTCCAATCGTGTAATTATTTTTGAAATTTAATCTTAAATTTTTTATTTAAAGTTTATAATGTGTAAACAAGATGTTAAGAAGAAAAAACTATTTTTAATAATGATATTTAGAGCAATTGATATAATTATTATATTTCTCAAACAGAATAACAAGCCACAACATTAAAATGATATTAAAATAAATCGTAAATGATTGAATTTAATATTTATTTGAAACTATTTTGATGTAATTTTGATGTTATGATGATTTGTGTTCTAGGTTGAAATATTAAATATAATACAATTTTATAATTAGCTTTTTTTCAATATTAACCAATATTATTAAACAATATTCTTCTTAAATTTGCTTTAACATGAATTAAAATTAAGAAAATATTACTGCAGTTTTTTTCCGGCTGCTCTATCTAACTTTAAGATTCCACAATAATGCTTCGTGAACCATATCTGCAGTTTCAATTCCCTGCAATCTCGCGGTTCGATTTCTCTTTTTTCCCCATTTCGTTCGGTGCGGATTGAAAGGGGGAGGAAAGCTTACCTTTGTTATCTTCCATTCTTTTAAAGCTGAATGTCGTTTTGGAAGGATAAAAATTGCAGATGAGCGTGATTACAGGCTTAATTATCAAATATTCAGTTTTAAATACATATAACTATAGTTGCAGAGTGTATGACGTTTCTCATGCATAAAATACAGAACATAATTTTCTAAATTCTATGTAATATTATATATTATAAAGAAAGTAATTTTTATGTCTATTACTACAAACTTGATTTGCAATAATAGATCATAATAGAACATAAAGAGAGAGTGTTAAAGACCGTGATTATCAAACTTGTATTCATCTCATGATGAATTGTACAAGAAGAATAGACTTAAAAACTATTGTGTAACTCAAAATTCCATCAACGCAAGAGGGGTGCTGTCGTGCATATCTGTGCAAGTGCTATTAATATGATAAGTTTGTCTCCAATCTATATCCCTGTATTCCCGTCTATTTCCAAATCCTATTTTTATCAATAATCATGACAGTACGTCGAAATGCGAAATGGAGTAGCCGAGATCTTGTCAGATAACGATATCCGGATATTTCCGTAAATCCTGTTATCACCGATTTCCCGTTCGCATAAATAGCTCTAATCCGATATATCTCAAGGCAACCTTGACACCATCAGGATATCTTGAATCCGTAGAAATTGTACATGTAGAATTGTATCCATTCACAAAATAGGCATGTCAAGAGATATACTAATATGTTTTTTCAAAGAATTATCATTTTATTTGAATAGTTTAAAAAGTTGTATAATATTATAAGTATATATACATGACTATTAAGAAAAATTTACGGTGTAACTTATAAGAATATATTGATGATAAGTTATATTTTTATATTATATATATAAGATTAAAGTCGATAAATTAACTTTCTTCACAAAGGAATCAACAAAATTTGATTTTTAATATTTATTTGAAATTATTAAAGTTTATTTAGTTTAACGTGTACAATTAATGCTACTTATTAAACATACCATTTTTTACAACTATGCAATCGTTTTTTCCAAATGACACAAGTACAAAATAGATTCCCTTTTAGTTCGATATATTTCACGGTCAAATTCTTATAATGTTATTTAAGACTCGAACTTCGCTGAACCGGTCATCGGTTGCAGGATTCCGTACAAACGTGACTGCGATCCTTCCGAAGTACTTTCCAAAATCCAGGGCTTAACTAGAGCCGACACGACTATCTTCCTAAACTTCGGCATTGGTTTCTCTATCGGTAATTCCGCGAGTGACGGAATAACTTCGAGTTTGTTGAGAAACACGCTCGGAAACCGCAGAATCCTGCGGGTGTCTTTTCCCGTTAACGACGATTTCCTGTTACGGAACGAGCAGAAGCTTATTTATCACGCGGCAATTTCATTGCCGTCTTTATAAAATTAACTTTATAACTTCTCACCGCTTATTTATGCTCGCAGAGCATGTTCAAGCACACGTAAGATTAAAATTAGGTCCCGATAAAAAATTTTTCAAGCATGAATATGTATAAATATGTACAAATATACACAAACACGTAAATATTCATAAACATATATAATTATATATGAAATATGTCCACACATGTTCATACATCCCTCTTTTTTTTTTGTAAAATTACTTTTTAGTGTAATAAAAATAATAATGCGAAAACATAAAAAATAATTAAATTTTCACATTGTCCGTTTTAGAAAAAATCAAATTTAAAGAAATGTAGAAAAAATAGCTTATACACAATTATGTGTAATTTTATATAATTATATTTAATTTTATATAATTTTTTGTTGGGGTGTACTCGTGTCTGATCATTCTCTTTCATCTTAAACTGTTAAACCTTGTGTCTGAGTTGTTGCGACAGAATCATATCTTTAGAAGGAGGAGATCTATTAAACTCTTACAACCTTTCCTTAAAGGATTTGTTACAACTCATTATTTTATTATATTCATGAACTCAAAATATGACATTATTTCAACACTATAGTGGCTTTTTCGTTCTGTAAAGATTAAAATTATTTTATTCAAACGTTAAAAAAATTTGGATTGAATTTAATTTAAAATAGATGTAAATTTCATAATTTTTTAAAATTTAACGGTATATAAAATACATCAATATAAAAATATATATATACGGTACGATTCATTGAGAATGAAGGAAATTATGTAATGATAAAATTGTACTTCATCAAACAGACAGTTATTATTAATTACAAAAGTAAAATTGCAAAAAAAGATATTTGTCAGTTTTATATGCAAAAACGTTTACAGTCACGAGATATTAATGGATTTATTAAACTCGATATTTCGTTTGCGATCATCATAAAATGAAAATATAGATGCGTATAATATATGCAAATTCCTCGTTTATCACCTCTGTAAATTGTACTCAATTTTCATAAATCAGATCAAACATGACCCGGTTTTTTCCATTTTCTTCTATCCGTTTAATCCTTGAAGCAGTCAGCAAAAAGCAAAAGAAAAACATTATTCCATGTTGTTTGCATGAGTGAGAGAATGCAAGACCGAGCACATCGAAGTTCTGCGTCAATCGAATAACATTTCTGTCGACTTCTATATTGTATTCCCTACGATAGAGAGAGAGAGAGAGAGAGAGAGAAAGAGAGAGAATGAAAACGAGCTAGTGATATACGAATCCGCATTCTTTACTATCCGTTGTTTGGATTTACAACTTTTTTTCTCCGCGCGTTTCCATTCTACCACATGTCATATTGTCAGCGAATGTGATAAATGAGCATTCGATACTATCGAGAAACTCTAATCCCTTGAAAAACTTCATGCAAAAACGTATTTATTTATTGGATCCATTTTTTTCTTATATATTTTATATATTTTAGTATTTTATAGTATTTGATATAAAACGTGTAAATTCTCACATTTTTGCAAGAAATTAACAGCGACTGACGGGAAATACAAAGACATGTAATAAAGTTTAAGAAATGTAGTAGATGTAATTAACAAAGTTAGTCTTTTATATTAACAATATTAATTGAAAACTGAGCTGTATTTAACACAAATGAAGAAGGTTATAGTTAAGGCAGGACTTGATGCCTAATAATATATGTGTGAATTTTTATATTTTAAACAAACTATGTGTCAATTATTTATTGTTCTTAAAACACAGTCTTAGACTGAAGCTGGAATATCACAAATGACAAGCAATTTAATATTATTGGTGCTAATAAACATCTTTAAAGCATGGTACATAATTTATTGCGAAAAATATCAATCGGGATTCGATACTTTATATTAATTATGATAAATATTTTTATCATATTTATAAATATTTATTTACTTTATATTATTTATTAATAAAATTTTGAATTTTATTGTTAGAACGAATTAAAAAAAAACATTCATGCTATGACCAAATTTAAGCATACTACACATTACTATAATTACCAATTAATGTGGTATTACATGCGAAGATGACTCTCCAACGGACGGATGAAAATCTCAGTAATTGATTCAGCCGCGGTCCTGACGCTCTCGATCCTCGTGAAATTATCGAGCCGATTAATCGAAAGCGTCGTAATTGCTTCCGGCTAATCTTGCTGTTACTTGGCAAAGAAATACTAATTACAGTAGAATAGATATTCTCGAGAATATTGTCAGTAGACACAAGACTGAAACGTAATTGTATTTAATTTATTTCAAACTTTATTCTTATGTATATTCGAAGAGAGTATTTTATTATTAACATTGTTTTGTTATATCAATTTAAAAAGTTCACGTATCTATCTGTTGCATCTGTTATTATCTATTATGTGTTCCGCAGAGCAAAAGAAACGAAACTCATTTCTTGAAAATGAAAAAGAGAGAAAGAGAATTAAATAGAATTAAATACTAAGAACTTTAATATCTATACATCTAAGGATTAAAGGATTTATAGATCCAATTATACTGAAGCATTTAAGTACTTAAACACACAAAATTCTATAGAGCTTAGATACGGAAGAACTCAAGGTATTTAAACACTTTGAGAATAAAGAATCTAAAAGAACGTAAGTAACTTACGTAATGTATTCGAGACTTGACTTGCGATTATGGATCATCCGCTTGACATCGAAGTAAAATCTTATTTTATCTTTCAGTATCTTCCTAAGTATCGGCGACTCTCGAACATTTCCTTTGCAAAGTTTCCAATCTTCGTGTCTAATATAAAATATCATTGTTCGTTTTATGCTAGTAAATCAAATTTTGTCTTCCTTCTAAGAAATATAATATTACCATGTTTACAACGTATGAGAGAAATATATTTACAATTTTGGATGTTAAATAATAATATATATGAGCAAATAGTAAAAGAAGTGTTATTAAAGTGTCTTATCTCTTGTTGTGATGGATTGTGATATGTGTTTTCCATAATGTTATATGCATTAATTAAATTTTAAATATATAAAACATACATATATATTGCGATAGTTGTAACGTTATAAAAAATCTACATTTACAAAGAAGTCCAGCAAGCAAAAGTGTGCGCGAGGTGTCTTATAAGCTTTTGAGTGTAATGTATAAATCTTCAACGATGATAATGACGAGAGTACGAAAAAAATACATTATAATGACTGGAGTGTTACTAAAAGTGAACTTTAATATGCGATAGATCACTTGTAATTAATGTAGACGCTAAACTTGTTATTCTGTGTTTGTGACCGTGTACCTGATTTATCTTAAAGTAAAGCAGTTAATACTTTAGCAAAAATCGAGATTAATCTTTTAAAACTAGAGATTAGAAGAATCGAAATCGTGACTCAAAAGAAATAAAAATGCGTGGCTTATACGTTCTTTTGATGGTGGGCGTACTAGTCGTCGCCTCGTCTAGGGACGGATTAAAATCATCGATCGGCCAGACTGATCATCAAAAATTGATGAGAAGCAATACTTCGCTGCCAAAGCTTAGCATCGGCCTGATAGTTCCGCACACGAGTTTTGGTGTGCGAGAATACACACGAGCCATCAACAAGGCCGTTCTCAATTTGTACAAAGGTCATGGCAGGACCAAAGGCCAGTCCAGGTTCTCTTTCCTGGATAAATACGAGTTCACCCCATCACAGGTCAATAGCACTATGATGAAGCTCACGCCGAGTCCGACAGGTAAATATTTTCGCGATTGATTGAGTCTCGGGAAGAATGCGTTTATTCTGTTGTCGGATACAAGGATTAATGTTAGTATTTTATATTCGCCTATAATTTGTTTCAACAAACAAATACGAAAATATTGTTAACGAAAAAGTTAAGTGACAATCTATTTTTTTTTATTTGCAAAAATATTTTATATATATATATATATATATATATATATGTAAAGCATTGTATGATTTACATACACAAATTTATTTTCCGTTTCATATGATTTTACTTGATTTCTTCTAATGTTACACATTCTTAATCGATGGTTACATACAATTATACATTTTAGATATGGAATATACAATTTAGATAAATATTTTGAAGCTAATACAGGCTTGATAAAGTATGACACAAGTCCGACAGGTAAATAAGCTATCACAAAATTGAGGAGAAGCAAGTTTGCTCTGTGAATATATAACAGATCTCAGTGATATAACCTTATCGTAAGGTATGACACTAGTAACAATGTTAACTCGGTAGACGGTGTGGGTCTATTGAAACCATTTAGTTAAATCTGTTTGTTAAAAATGTTAAACAATTATCTTTATGTTACATCTGAAAAACAAATTTGGATTATTCTTATTAAAACATACTTAGCATTCTTTTTCTATACAAATTTAAAAAAATATTATTTTGGTTTCTTGAAATTAAGTAGGATGCTTTTGAAATTAATTAATGCCTTTTAATTAACCTTAGTTAAATGGATCGTACAAATTCAGCGTCAGTAACTGTGCTACAGAGTTTTTAGCTCTAGAGAGTTAAGCTTAGGTTTTAGCTTTGTTATCAACGCGGAAAGAACGCTCTTGTTAAAGTAACTAAATATTTAGCTAGATACAGATCTAAAAACAAATTTTTTTAAATCAAAATAATTGTGTAGAACGCTCATACTGGTTACTAAAATGTTAAATGCTTTTTGCAACATTATTTATTATGTTTGATTGTTGTACATGATAATTTTGATAGTCTATATAATAAAATTATTTTCAAATCCGTACCTAGTTAAATTTTTAGATACTTGAACAAAGTAATTTTTTCTGTGAACATTTTTTTTTATCAATATTAATAAAGGAATAGATATAATAGGTCATCATTTGTATTATTTATGTATTTTGATGGATTTTATTTAATGTACTTAATAGTTTTAGATTATTTTAGAATATTTCATTAACAACAAAAAATCCGCAAGAGGTAAAGTTGTTTTAATGGTTTAGGTAGGTTGATATTTCTTTCTTTTATTTGGTGATGTTTGAAGTCGTCTGCTCGCATCGTGTGAACATCTCCAAGCAAACACAACTGTGCGCAAACCCCTCGTAATTTCCCGTCTGACGACGTTGGTCAGGAAGATTTTACCATGGGAAGTATTTCTCTGCGCGTTGTTCGGCCGTAGAAGTGATGTACGACCTGTCGGAATTAACATTGGCGCATTGCGTTTCTTCGTATCTGAAAGATGTCCTAGGAAGCCAATATTTCAGGCTTAACTCACACGTTCATGACGACAGTAGTTGATGTCAGTGTATTTACGCGTTTACTGTCACTCGGTACATGATTCTCGGCGTCCGAAATTTCCTCCCTCATCTATGTAATATTTGGATAGCATACTAGCTTCCAATCTCAATATTTACATAGAACTGTGACCGTATTACTTTAAATGACGATACACACACTTTAAGTTTTAAAAATCACTTTCTTCTGACACGTAGGAAAAAAAATAATAGTAATCATATTATTAAAGTTTGAAGTCATAGAGTGAAATTTTTTCGATATTCTTCTTTGTAATTACGAAAATTGTGTAAAATTATTGCATGTTTAATGCACGTAATTACATTTTTGGAAATAATTATTGTTGAATGAAGTGTAAAAACAGTGTCAATATCGATCAAATTACTAAATATAGTCGTGAATTGATATTAAATAAGTCAATTTCAACTTATCTGATTTTATTGAATAAAATCAATGATATTTAAATAATTATATAACTTGCAAATCTGATTAGTTGTGAAACATTTTAAATATTTAAATACTAAGTGTCGTGAATAAGCGATCGATTAAATGGTTATCGATTAAGCTCGTTTTATGCTAAACGTCAACTGTCGTTAGTTTCGTGTTTACAGGAACGCTACTACATATACTCTGCTCAAGCTTTTAGACTAATTGTAAAATATTTACAAGGAACGTTCAGTATGCATTCAATTAAACTTATCTCGTCAATTTATACTTTGCTAAATATAAAGTTATAGTAGAAGTTTGAAAATCACATTGCATTTTTTTTACTATTCGAATTATTTTGTCGTGATGTAATATCAAATCCTTCTTGTACGAATTCCAATTAAGGAAAAACTTTGAAATTTACGACTGAAAGTAAAACTGCTGCGTATTAAATTTATGAAAAATGTTCGGTTAAACGCGAACGAATAATTAAACTATAATACATGCAAATATAATTTTTTAATAATGCCTTCACGTTATATTAATACTATAACAACAATATTTCTACTAATCTAATTACATAGTTAACAAATTCAGTTCATAATTATTACTTTCAAATAAATAATTATTCCGAGCATTTTGTATAAATTTTTATATCTTATCATTATTACAATATAACAAGAATAGAGGAATTCTCATTTATTTATGAATGTTTGATAATATTTTTAATATTTCGAAATACGTAATAACTTCGAATACTTAATAAATGTAAAGTATACATTCTAATTAAATTCTAATAAACGTATCTTAAAACAGTTATATGATATAATGGCCGATAAATTTTAATTCTTATAATTTTCTGATATTCTTACAATCTTCTTACAATCTCACTTTTTTATTATTACTTCATAGAAGTATTCTCCGCAAATTGAAAAGAATTATATTTATAATAATGTAAACATCGTAAGAAATTAAATATCGCTAATTAAATTAATAAATGATTATACATAAACAGATGCAATCTATTTTTCAGTAGAATAAAGCCGTATATGGCCAGACATGATCAGATTTATATCTCTATAGCTATTATATAAAGGAGAAATTTTTTCGTCATTCTTGTTTAAATCTATATTTATTTAGAAGGATAGAATGTTTTCCATTAATTATGAAACTATGGAAGCCTATTCCACACGCTCATAATAACCTGATTAATTAATATGTGGTTAAGCTGACTATCGATATAGAAGGGTTGACCCGCAGTAGCCAAGGCAACATTCCCAAGCAAGTATCTCCGATTACGGTAGTGTAATCATTAGCGATATTGTAATTACCGACGAAATATCTTTGCGGCCAATAATGCGGAAGCCTCAATTTATCAGGATTGTCGTTATTAGCATCGTAATTGTTGGTCGAAACAAATGCGACCGATTTCTGGTTTGCAACCAATGTAGATGTGTTAATATTAATGGTTTAGGATTGGCGGAATCGTGTTAAGTTCCTCACAAATATCACGATCAGAATAATGTTACAAATATAGTTCTACGGAGGTGACTAATCTTGATGAATTGCGCGTTTAATTACGTTAACTGGATTTACGTCTGTATCAGTACGGATTAATAGATTGATATGTGAAATCGTAAGGTATATTCCACTAATATGTGCTACAGCATTGTACAGAAATAGATGTACAATTTGGTGAAAAAAATAAATGTGATCACAGACTTATAATTAAATAAAACTGGATATTAATTTAACATTTGTCAAATGAGACAGCGTTCATATTTGATAATTTTACGCATCCAATTTTAAATGTCATTTGCTGTTACAAGCGAGAATTCAACATTTCATTAGGAATTATTAATTTTCGCGAACACGCAAAGTCGTAAATAATCTATTCATCGATTTAGATCAAACACCAACAAATCATAAATAATCTGTTCGTTAATAACACTTGATGAGAGTTTAAAACAAGCGATACCAATTTGTCCAGTTCGTCATTCACTTTCTGAACATTTATCACTTTCATAAGTACAATTATAATTTACAAATTTCCAAACGAATGCAATAATGCAAAATGTCTATAAATATATATGTGTGTGTGTGTGTGTGTGTGTGTGTGTGTGTGGGGTGTGTGTGGTTGTGTATTTATTGTGTGTGTATATACATTTATTGATAAATGAATGAACAATTCTCTCAACATTAATGATGCAGTTTCATTGTGACTAACAGACAAAACATTATTTATCAGAGATGAACCTTTTCATTATATTTTTAATTGTTACAAATAATTTTTAATTGTAATATATCTTTTTAATTGTAACACTTAAAAAGTATTGCGTATTTAGTATTGCTGTTTTATTGTATTAAAGTTCATTTTAAAGATTTATGTACGTTCAATCTCAACAAATTACAAACGCATTCGACGAGGCATTCGACTATACAATATTCCAAAGTCAAAGTAGTTCCTGATCAAAGGAATTTACGTTAATCGACTTGCTGTTGCTTGATACAAATTTAACTACTACATTCATGGTACTACGTTTTCACTAATTTGAAACAGGCCATAGTATATACAATATATATATATATATACATACATATACATATATACATATATATATATATATACATACATATATATATATATACATACATATACATATACATATACAGAGAGAAGTGAAACTAGGCCTGTTAATTTAACAATCACTTAAGAGATATGTGGGTTTCAACAGATTGTTAAAATATGTCTCTGAATCACCGTTATTTCTTTTGATAAGAATACCTAATATACGCTTTTTTCCGTCACAAGTGAAATAATTAAATAAATTACATAGGTACTCATGTTAACGTATTTATTGTACTACTTCCACTTCTATTGTAATATTGTTCATTAGAGGCACAGAGTGCTACGCAAATATTATTTTATTGTGCTAAACTTGATTATGGCTTTGTATTGGAAACAATACATGTGAATAACTGCTATTACGTTAAAATAATATTATTTGGTAATGTTAATATAGTCACATTACAAATCCAATAAATTAATGTATTTTATGATGTCGATCAAAAAGGTGAGTTTATTATTTAAATACATATTTCAATTATTCTCAGTGGCTAAATTGATTTCCATTTGGTACTTTAGTCAAATTTTTTGAAAATTTCAAAATCTATAATTAAAAGATATACAACCAATCATGAATAGACTGGATTAATCAATGGTTTCACGATAATTGCAATAATTATATATTTTAATGATTTATTTGCACATAATGTGATAGTTATACTAAATAAATAATATAATATATGCACATAACATAGTAATGAATATGAAAGTGCAGTGTTCAAATATACCAATATAATTTGATCACAAGGTGCGTACAATACTTATTATAACTCATAAATTATTCTAAAGTTATAGATAATCTAAAAAGAGAATAAGATTGACTATAACACACAAGTGTATACAGACATGTTTTAAGAAATACAGTAAAAAATTAACGAAAGGAATACTCTTATAGCTGTTATTTCATAGATATAATTATTTATAGATATATATAGATAAAGAAACGTCAATTCTTTCATTTAAATATTTATATATAATTATTAGCAGGATAAAATCTAACCTTTTTAGTTTAATTGCTATTAAATTAGAAATATAAAGATTGAAAGAAAACAGCGTTTATTTGTCAAATATACGTGCTTCTAAATTATATTTAAATTTTTCGTGTTCAAATTACAGCTGTGTAATACATTTTAAAATTATTTCGATTTGATCGTTAAAGATCATATTGGACAAGACAAATCGGCTCTTCTATGGTGATTAATCATCTCCTCGATTAGTACTTGATAGAGCAGCAATGTACTTGTATTTAATGAAATAACGTTATATTATAGGAGTATATTTTCTGAATCAGAGAATATTTTCTCTGATTAATCTAATTAAATTATCGATTATACATACATTATGAGGATTATGAGACTTAAATTACACATGCGACCACTGTCGAAAGTGAAATAAATGCTGACAGCGAATTTATCTTTAATGTACGGATTATTGAAAATTCAATATTAGAAAATTTATCATTAGAATTTTATTAGCAATTTTAATTTTAATGACAGATTTCTAATTATTGCAATATATTATCTGAGTTCAAAAGATTAAAATATCCTTACTTTTATGTTAAAAGCAAATAAAAATAAAAAATTCTTAAAGGAATAAAAAGAATAATCTAAAGTGTTTACTTAAATCGAATTCCTGCATTACATTTTCTTTTAAAATCTCAATCCTGTGTTATGACCTTGATGTTTGCTTAAATTGGATCGTCAAATGGAAGAAATATCATACAAAATAAAAAAATTAAACTTTCTATTATACTTTGTATTTCGAAACAATAGGATGTAACCAAAACGAGGTCAGTCGGTCAAGTGTATTTCTGCGTGAGATAGGTTGGACTACATTTATGGTAGTCGTTTTGCTTTTTGCTTTTCGGAAAATGGGCGTGCGTGTGATAAAAGCGCAGAAATAAATTTAACGGGAAAGAATAGCATGGCATAACTAGATGGTGGTCGTAAAAAATTAAAATTACGTGTACCGTTTTATTCCAGCAACTAAGCGATAGTGCAACGAAATGAGCTTAGTGATACTGATGAATAGAAAATCCACTTGATTTTACTCGATTATTGTAACTTGCAGAAAAGCACCGATTGTTCGTCGATATTTATTCAATTAGCTACAATCGCTTTGTAAAATTAAAAAAAAGTAAAAGCAAATCGAAAAAAGGAATTTATTGTAAACATAAATGATTGTTATTTCCATGAATATTACTTTGTAACTTCCAAATAATTGAGAATAATTATCGTCTCAAGAGATACTATATGGATATTAATAAAATAAAAAAATTTTTTTAAATTTCCTCTAATAATAAGGAAATAAATAAGGCAAAAAATCGGAATGTTTATTAGAATTACTATTTGTCATGAAATAATTGTTTGTGTTTCAGCTATCTTAGACTCGCTTTGCAAGGACTTTCTTTCGGTGAACGTATCGGCCATCTTATACCTTATGAACTACGAGCAATATGGACGCAGTACGGCCAGCGCTCAATATTTTCTTCAATTGGCCGGTTACTTAGGAATCCCTGTTAAGTTATTACAACAAAAATGAGAAAAAAGTAAAAGAACTTTTTACTTTTAATGTTCCTGCGCGTAAACAATATCTATAGATGAATTTTTCGTTAAAGAATGCCTCAAGTTGAAATATATGAGATGAAACAGCAGTTTGCAATAAAGCAAGTTCGGACTATTTACTTTTTCTTGTTCTGCACATAGAAATATTTTTTGTAACATATAAAAGTGAAGTTAAAATTGAACTGAAATATAGTTTGTATAAATAAACATATAGTTCATGTACTTCGTCAACATTCACGAAACATAACGGAAATTCCGTTGGTTTGTAGCGAGCGTCGCAGAGTAGCCTGCAGCTGCAACTGGCACCGTCGCTGGAACATCAGACCGCGGCGATGCTGAGTATCCTGGAGAGGTACAAGTGGCATCAGTTTAGCGTAGTCACCTCGCAAATAGCTGGTCACGACGACTTCATACAGGCGGTCAGAGAGAGAATCTCCGACATGCAGGACACATTCAAGTTCACCATACTGAGCGCCATTCTGGTTACCGAACCGCACGATTTGCTCGAGCTAGTTAACAGCGAGTCACGAGTGATGCTACTGTACTCGACTAGAGAAGAAGCTAATGAAATCCTGAGTGCTGCCAGGGAATACAAAATTACCGGCGAGAATTATGTGTGGGTCGTCACGCAAAGCGTTATCGAGAATCTACAAACTCCCAGTCAGTTTCCGGTCGGAATGTTAGGTGAGTAGCAAAACTATTCGTATTTATGTGTTCGTGGTCATTGGATTTACACATTCTTCTAATTTTAAAATACTATGAGGTTCATGTGTACGAACTTCTAGTCAAATTGTGCGTAAACTATAATCAATATTATAACGGTTAATTACACGAAAATAAATAAAAATTGTGACATATTTTAATTAAATTTACAATTTTTATATAGTTTTAGACTAAAATTTTCTGCGATAATTTTATATCTGAAAAATTAAGAATTCTTCTGAGGTCTTCTTTCTCGTTTCATAATTAATTATAAAAGAAGATCAAAATATATTCACAAAATTTAAGGATTACGTATATCAAATATGTATTTATTATATTTTAGTCTAAAACTACATAAAAATTATAAAACTACGTAAAATTAATTAAACTTATAATAAAAATTTAATTAAAATATATATTATGTTGAAAATAAATTAAAAATAACTATCTTTTCTAATTAAAAGAAAAACAATACATATATATGTACACAGTAATACGAAAATAATTTTAATTTAATCATTACACAGAATTCATTTAAAATAATATATAATCTCACATCTCTTTCGAATGTGCTAGGCATC
Source organism: Acromyrmex echinatior (assembly GCF_000204515.1). Next base: position 597,197 of record NW_011626981.1, read on the forward strand.
GCGGTAAAACGGAGTATTTACGTCGGTTACACATATGTTAACATTCGGAGTACGCCTTTTATTGGTAAGAATGCATGGCTTTCGGGCGGTTAAACGGGAAAGTTATTCACACCGTGACCAGAATCGCGGAAACAGAAAATTGATTTCTTCCTTGAGAATTTTCTAAGAATATTCTTGAGAGAAAAATAAATTCGCCAAATTCCTTCTGGTGAACCATGTAGAATAACATAACTTAGATTGAATCTCTCGCGTCTGAATTTCTGCGAGCTAAAACTAGTGCGGTAAACTCGTTCTATATAGAATGCAAACACCTCGTGCTCTTAAAACACGATTGCTACGAATCAAGCAAAGCAAACGTTGCTTGCTTATATTTAATATTCTCTGTCTTTTCCTTTCGTAAGTTCTTTCTGTTGCAAGAGTATATATATTCATCCATATAAATCTACATTTATCTCACGTTAGCTAACACGAAAGAAAGTAAGAATTTTATGTGTTTCAAAAAGATGTTATACACTATTTGCAGCTCTGCAAAACGAAATCGTGAAATTCAAGATTTTTCTGTATCTCGCTAAATTTTCAAAGAATATATCGTCTTGAAATACATATACTCAAACAATATAGAAAATTTTTGTTGACTTGATTTTCACGGGTCAACTTCTGGTTGAAGAAAAAGAAGAAAGCAACTCTGGCATGAATCGCCAACGTTTCTCAACCTTGTGATACATCGATTTATCTTCATTTTTCTCTCTCTTTCTCGCATCCTGCTCACACTTTTGATGTTTATGGAAATGTAGTTGGCGCAGTGTATCGCATAAAAATCTGGTTGAATAAAATCTTACAAAGCGCAAGTTCTTCGTGTTTCTATACGAAAAAAAATATATTCTTTGAATGTATAAAAAAGAGACAATCAATATAAAAATATTTTTAAATATAAGCAAAGCATAAAATCAACAGCAGAAATAACAAAAAAATTTATAAATTTGGATGAAATTCTTCTGTTCTTTTTATACATATATATTAGGTGTTGGAATTAATTCGTAGCGTTTTACAAGTGATGGGAAGTACTTTCATTAATGTATTTTTTAATGCTCATGTGAAATAAATAACATTCTTTCATTAAAAACGCTACGAATTAATTCCAACACCTAATATATATATACATCTGTTTATTTTATTAAGTTATATTGTACAAAATTCATTTTCCACTTATTTCTTAATTAAATTACAAATAAATATTTGGTATTTCAAGTTTAAAAATATATTTTTTACACAGGTTTTTAATACAAACAGAATCGTAAAATTATTTAAAAATAAACAACTAAAAAAATATCAAATCGAATTAAAGTCCAGTTATCTCAAAAATCCAAATTTCGTAAATCGCAAATTATGAATTATCAAAGAAAGTTTAAGTAATAAGCTCTATATTGAAAATTAAAATCAGTGTTTCATAAATTACTTTTAAGCTTATTTGGTTGTGTGCCTGTTTTTATCCGATTATCATTGATAAAAGAAAGCAAAAAAAAAAGGAATAGAAAATCTTCTTTACACTGGCATGATTGAATTGGTATCGTGCAAATTGATATAAATCTCGCTGGTAATAAAATTGCTTTAACAAATCCACTATCTCTTCTTGTTGCCGCAGGTGTACATTTCGATACGAGCAGTGAGAGTTTGGTAAGCGAAATCACCACGGCAATCAAGGTCTACGCTTATGGTGTCGAGGACTTTGTCAATGATCCGAAAAATGCGAAACAAAGTTTGAACACTCAACTGAGCTGTGAAGGCATCGGTGAATCACGATGGAGCACAGGGGATCTATTTTTCAAGTAATTTCACACAATTTGCTAAAATGTGAATAGATTTGTTCATGCATCATTCATGCGGAACTTTCTAAATAGCAAGACTAGAATTTTCTTTAAAAGGTATTATAGGAAATTTTTACAAATTTTGTAATTAATTAACAGAATTTTGTAAAAATGTTTGAGAATTATATTCTCAGGATAATACAATATATTATTTATTTTATGTAATGTTACAAAATGAAAATGTTTACATTATTAAATGATTTAAATTTATTACACATTACTTAATAAATTTAATATTATAATCTTATTATATGAATTATGTATACACATTGCATTTAATACATATTTTATAATATCTTTCAATATAATTTTTATAAAAGTTTACAGTTCTTGCTTTATACATTATAACACATTATCTCTCTCTCTCTCTCTCTCTCTCTCTCTCTCTCTCTCTCTCTCCCCCTCCCTCCCTCCCTCCTTCTCTCTCTCTCTCTCCTTCTCTCTCTCTCTCTCTCTCTCTCTCTCTCTCTCTTTCTCCAGATATTTGAAGAACGTTTCGGTCGAGGGTGATCAAGGAAAGCCAAACGTAGAGTTCACTCAAGATGGTGTGTTAAAGGCGGCGGAGTTGAAAATTATGAACCTTCGGCCGGGGGTTAGCAAACAGCTCGTCTGGGAGGAGGTAAGTTTAAATCATCTTACATGTACTTTACCAACCACGAAACTCTATCTTCCAGAAGCTATTGCTAGTCGCGACGCGGGATATGATGCATGTCTGAACGTTCAGAAATAAATACATGAAGATGAACGAATAATTAAATCAAAAAGCGCCGAATATCAAGATTAGAACCTTCACGGTATCCTCATCAAACTGAATATTTTGTTGCGATGCCATTAATGCAACGAAATGTTTGCATATATTTGCATAAAGTTATATAACAGAAAGAATTTTTAGTATCAAAATTGGGTTAAAAACAAAGGCACGCTAATTTTCTATTATATTGCATTCTAGCGAAGAAAAATACTTATACGCTGAAAAAAACTTTTTTGGTCAGCGAATTATTATGATATAAGAAATAGGAATATTAAAAGTTAAATTTTTTATTTATTATATAAAATCTTTCTAATTATATTGGGTCATCTAAAAAGTATCCGCGGTACTTTGTCACTAGATATATGACCATCAACACACATCTAGTGACAAAAAACCGCGGATACTTTTTAGATGACCCAATATAATTAGACAAATTTTTATTAGAACCAAATATACATTTTATATGTTTCTAGTCGATGTTTATAGTCGTTGAAAAAAATTTTCCAATTTAAAATCGGAGTTAAATAAAAATGGAAAATAAACTCACAGGTACATTTCATTAAAATAAAACTGTTGAAAAAAAGAATAAAAAAAACGCATAAAAGTTTTTTTTGTCGTGCACAATCTAGCTTCAAACTGAAGAAGCGTTATCGAGTAAAAATGTAGAATTTATCGCCCTCGCTGTCGAAAAGGCTCAAAGAGGTCACGCTATATATAACTTCGTGATCGTCTCTTTCATTACATTGGATTTACGGAGCTGAAGCCGCGGAATTGCGGTAAACTTTAGCTTCCTTTTGCATCTGGCGCCGATGACGTTCCTTTTGCAATCTGCTTATCTGCTGCGGAGAACCGCAAAGTGTTACGCTATTAATCGGCGGAATAACTTCATATCATAATCCGTTTCTTTTACCGTTTTTATTATGCGGCGCTAGATCATTTGCGAATAAATTAATGCGACAGTGCAGGCTTTCATTAAGTCTCATTGAACCTATCACAGTGCACGAAGGGAGTGCTCTGTTTAGCTGATGCTTTCTAGATATTGTCAGACCTGGATGGCTCATAATCGCGTTATGAAATGCTTTGCGAGATATTTCAGGATGCATCCGTTTCCTTCATAGAAACAGTAACACGATTGTCACGTACGCAGCAGTGAAGGTACTACTGCGTGGTGCTTTGTGGTAGATAAAACTAATATAGCATCTCTTAACGTGCGCAATGGAAATTTCCGACGAGGAAGATATTGTATTAGAAAAATTTTCTTTTCTCTGAAGTTTATGATAAATTTTGCATAAAATATTAGATACCAGAAAATTTATGATTCAAACGGCCGTAAACGTAATTTTAAATGTTAAACTACTTATACCATCTCTCTTACCATTAGATTTTTAATTACTATTGCTATATTTTTATCAGTGATATTTTTAAAAATTTAATTTTATTATTAATTAAATTGTTACCGTTGAATTACCTAATTAATTTATTAAAATATTGTGTTTTGATAAATTATACAAAATAAGTGTAACATAAAATATTTTGCAATTGGATTTCTGCACAATCCTTATTCAGCATATTTTTTCAAAATTAGCGTCATATTGTAATGTATTATTAAGTGTCCGTTGAGATTTTTACTACGTTTGCAAGTTTTACAGCGGTATCGAGTTTCACAAGTTTGATGGGAATTTCGTTAGAAATGCCATCGAAGTTTAACTCCACCTTTCGACATTCCTCTCGTGACACGAATCCATCTTTGTTCAGTGAACCGTTTGATCCAGGAAATTCTTTCGTTACCTCATTAAAGTTTGAAACGCTTACGTTGTGAAAATCACGACGTCTCGACACAGGCAAGAATTTATCATCCATCCGCTTCAGTAAATTCGTCATTTGTGAAGAATGAGCTTACCATCAAGATAGACTTTTTTTGCCGAATAGCTGATAAAGCTTTTATACTTTGTGCTGGCTATTCATAATATATTATGATCCGTACTCGTGCACTACTCTACACACACTTTGATAAAATATTGTTCTAATATTGATGTTCGATTAACTCTAGAAAGCCTCGAATCTTTTTGATGTAATACTATTTTTATAATCTAGAATCTATAACAACATTGAAAAAAAGATTAGAAATGTGTTTATTATTCTTCATTACATAAATATTATTTACAATATTTGTAAAACTACCGTAATCGTATGTTACTTCTTTCTATTATCATCTTTTTTCATAAACAAATAATACAAGATCACGATAACTTGCAAATCTTTTGGAATTTTATAATCAATTATTTTTTAAATTGCTCTTTTGTAAAACTTAGCTTTACGACAAGATAAAAAAACTACAAGATTTGAGTTAAGATATATCATGTCAAAAATGATGTTGACATTTTGTGTTGTGTATTAATTAATGCAAAAATGAGGTAGAAATTAACGATGCAAGTTTTAATGCACTCTCTATGCGTTTGCATTTTTAATAAATTTCTAAAAGCTTTTATAGTGAGTATAACTATAAATTAATATTTTTTCATATAAATTAATAACCATTTTACAGAAAATTTATTAAGTATGTAATATAATAATAGTTAGGAATACTATAAAATAGGTTTAAAACATCTTTTGTCTTTTTAGAGTCTAATCTGAATGCGTGATAAACATATTACAAACTTAGTTTCTTTACAAGAATTTTTTCTTATAAAAACTTCTTATAAGTGAAAGAATTCAGAAATTATAATTTTAGTTCGATTTTGAACATTTTGATAAAAATGTTTTAATTTTAATAATATAGAACACGTTTATAAACTTATTATAATATTAAAAAATGAATAACTTATTTAAGATAATATGTGTCTGAAATACATCTATGCACTATTTAAGTGTAAAGGAGATGCATTTGTGCTACTTTTGTTCAAGCTTTATATTCGTTATGACATTTATCTGCGCTTATCTTGGTAAGGCTGTAATTAAAATCCTATTAATCCAGCACCTAGCTCGTCACGTAATGAAAGCTGCGCTAAAATTTCATTTACTGCCCTGCAACCAACGCGGCGGAACACGAAACTTTGTTACGCCAACATGCGCGACCTCTTCGATTCTAGCGATTCGCGTGGGCTAGTCACGATTTTAATTATTTCTTTTAAAGACGGTCATCTCTCGACACTTTGTTCCTCTAAAGACTAGAACTTATCGCGTGATATTTCAACCACGCCTGTCGACATCTCGTTTCTAATTATATCTTACGTCTGTACTATGTCAGCGTGAATTACCACTGACAGATTTCAGAGTACCAAGTTCTCATGTTTCTGTTTATCTCATTTTGACAGTGACATCCTTCCGTTTCACTGTGCTACAAATAATTAATTGGAGATATCGGAAGGCGGACTTGATATTTCCTGGGCAAGATCAAGCTGACAAGTTGATAAAGGAGAACAGGATTATAATGTACAGATGTAAAAGAAAAACGCATTTTATAATTAAAATATGAAGTATTTACATTTTTTTATTTGATTTGTTTAATGAGAAATAGCCGTTATGAGCAACTGAATAATATATGTTTTTTATAGAAAATATTGGATCTTGGATTAATGATATTCTTATGTCATATAATGTACATTAGCATGGCGTAAATAACACTATTAAATGCAAGCTGCCTTGTATCACGAATTCAATAGAATTTTAAAAGCATTGAAATATTTCGCATTTTTATAATGGCTATACAAGTTTACAACAATTCCAAAAAATTTTAATATCTCAAGAAAATTATACATTGTTAATATTTTAGATATATATATATATATACATATATTATCATGTATAATAATTCTTCTATGTAATTATAAATATGACACATTATATTAGATCCATAATGAACACATTATTCTTTAAAATATTTTTTTTTAACTTAAATTTTACAAAACAATTGACAAATTATATCGTGCTAAGAGATATATATATATATATTTTTTTTTTTCTACGAAAAAATTAAATCTTATATAAGTTTTGTATCTCTTCGTGGATATCTTTGACAAGGATAAATAGATTTGTCTGATTTATACGATTGTTCGCGTGGTAACTTGAAGGAAATTAGATCTTCCTGATATCAATCCTCATACATAAAGGACGCCAGGTGTTCATGACAAAATTTCAATGGCACCAATGATGCATCATTTTCCGACGTGCGCATGTTTTCTCGCACATTTCACTACTAAATTGCCGGCCTTTTGCAAAATAAGCGGATTATATCGGATCAAAGTCTGCCCGATGCGAGCGGTATCGCGCGTGAAACGCGTCGATCGGCTAATCACGTTAGGTACATCCACTAAATTCCAATTCCCGACACAAGAATTGCACCAAACTCGCCGGAACGCAGTTTACTCCAGACTACCTGCTGTATTCGCGCAATCGTGCGAAATTAGGTCGTCACTTAGGAAGCTGCATGGAATTAGAATTAATTAGTATGCATGCATCAGAGCGGGATAACGTGCGATGTGACTCCGACAATCAACTGTACATAGATAAACATGCTTTCGACGAATACTCGGCCATTTAGTCGATATTTTAAACATATCTTTACATATACATATGTATCTTTGATGTTTTTTCTTTCTCTGCCGCTTCTTTTCTTTTTTTTTTACAGAATGAAGTAAATCGTATTAAACGATACGCTAAAAAATTGCTCCAAATATAATATTTTACTACGTCTAGTTTATTAATTGCTTGGTTTTTCTACAATTTTTTGCTATTGTTACTTTTTTTTACTATTTCTTTTTTTTCTTTGATTTTTAATCAAGTTATTGCTAATTATAATTGTATTCTGATAATTTATACTTAAATATTCATACTTAAATATATATTAATGACTTTTGTATTTCATTTTATGTTTTATTTATTTATAAAATAGTTTTTTAACTATTTTACTGATTTATGTTGTTTGTTTTGCATTTATGTCTTATAAATTTTTATGATATTTAAATTGTTTATTTCTTAAATATTATTATATATTGAAAATTAATATTAAAAATTATGTTTCCGAAATATATGAAAAACATTACATTAAATAATATATAAAATTAATTAGAAAATATTTTAAACTCAAATAATTGATAAATTTATTACTATGTTTCTTGTAATATAAACGTGTAGTTCGCAGCAAATTGAAGGTAAAAAAGATATTGATTGTTGGTCAAAGGCGCGAGTAATTTAATAATGCCTGGCAACCTAGAGATTCAGAATTCAAGATAGATATGAGCAATTCACCTTGAATTTCATGTTGATGTTCGATAAAATGGCAGTTTTAACCAATTATTATTATCTTCTCATCTTCTGAAATAGCGTATATTATTTTTGGATATTGGCAAAGAATATAGAAAAAATATATATATGTTCTCATAATCGATATGTTTTCCTTCATGTTGGTTGTATGAACTACAACTAATTGAAAATATTTCTATTTAAAAATATCTCTAACACAAGCAAAAAGATTTTAAAACGCAATTGCTATAACTTAATTAAAAATTAAAAATTTAGAAAATTCTTTCTATACCTATTTTCATTAAAAATTAATTAATATTAAATTAATAATATATCGGAAACATTTTTATGTTGTAGTGTCAGATTAAAATTATAATAAAACTTAAAATGTTTATTAAATAATTTATTTAGTAATAAGTTATACAATATATAATTTAATTAATGAAATTGTTTTCATTACAAAGTATAGATTTCGAGAAACAAATGACGTAATTAATTAACACAGACAAATGCAATTAATTTCAAATAATATAAATAAACAGAATACTATATAACATATAACATATTTAACAATATTATGTGACGTTAATTGATTAAGTTATATATATTAAAATTTGTATGCAATTAATTAGGATGTGCAATAATTAACAGAGCGAACACGTACAAAGTCGAATATCGATGACCCCTTGAATAACTCGTCAAAATCAACAGCAACGTTAGCAAAACGTTGACGATCAATTCTCACGCCATTCACGATGACTATTTCCGACCCTCGATATACCATTCGCGTCACGTTACTTTCAAAACGTTTAGATTTTTTACAGCGTGAAAGCTATAACGAAATAGTCTGCGATATAACCTACCGATTTTGCGCCAAAGTGGTTCTTTATTTTTGCACTGCAGCTATATCGATTTTTTCCTCAACGTCCTATATTCTTTCAAACAAAAACGCATTCCGGAGAACCTTGGCAATCCGGAGGATTACATTGAAATCCTTAGTATGAAATCAAGCAAGATAACAAAAGGTGACCAAGAAAGAAAAATCAATTAAGTCGGTAAAATGGCATATCTGAAGAAAGGAAGGACTATTTACTGAATACCTTATTGGAATACCTAAAATAATTTTCTTAGGTTTTTCAATATATTGTATGCTGTAGATTGAATTTAATAAAAAATAAAAATGAATGATGATGGAAATTATAAACTTAACAGATGATAATGTGATGGAAATGAAACAATTAATTTCTCGGAATAGCAGAAACTTTTTAATGCAAATATGATTATCATATAAATATACATATTGTTATTTATAAAAAATTTTTATTTTAGATTATAATATATTTAATAATAGCAAGAATCAGAATTACGCAACTTATAATCATGCAAAAATCATAAACGTTATTTCGATTTCATATCTGTACTTTCCAACAAACTTTTGTAATAACTCTCTCATGTTATTAGCACTTTAACGAGAACATTTCGTGGAACTTCTGACTATATCTGTAGCCTTCTTGTCAACACAATGCTGTTGTGTTGAGAATAAAGGACGAGATGAACCATCCTCTGCAAACATCATGCACAGCGGGTGGTAATCGGTATTCGTCATGTCTAAATGGTTAGCTGTAAGCATGGGACGAATAATTAGTCAATTATCGGAAACAGCGAAACTGTGTAAGCCTGCCTCCAGAATTAACTATCGACAATATAACATCGCGAGGTCACTCAAAAGCTTTTCAATACCGCTATCAAAGCGTGTGATGTATGTACATGCGTGATGACGCACGTGTGTATCCTAAGATACGTGCAATGTGTATAGCGTTATGAACTAATTAGCGAAATTGTTCGAATAGTGCTATTTGATGCTCCCATTTACTCATCGATGGATGATGTTAATTGCCTATAGAACAGAGAATCGCGAAATTAGAGAAATAGATTGAATTTATTTATCGCGCAGAATTATTTGCACAACATTCGACGTTAGGTCTGTAGCGCGTTATTTTATGCGTTATTTTACATCTGCGATATATTTATTTATAAATAACTATATCGGCATTTCATTTGCATAAACACAAACAGATTATATTCCTATATAATTTATGTTGCATTAAATTTGATATATTTCTCTCAAATTAACAGATAGATATATTGAATTTGTATATTTACAAAATAATTTATTTATTCTTAGCATCTGACTTTGTTTCACATTATTTGCATTCATTAAATATTATTACAGTATATTTAAAATGTATTTTTGTTAATAATTATTATAACAGTGTAATACATTTTTATTTTTACAATACAGTTATAATATTCTCTACGATAAAATTTCTTATGTGAGTTCTAATTTCATAGATTGAAAAAATTATTATTTATTAATATAACAATTTTAACTATGAACGACATAGCGCGAACATAAGAAATTCATAAGAAAAACGGCAGAAAACCACAATATACATTATATACTATGATGCTTTATCATTTTATTTGACCAAAAAATCTAGCCTCTGCAGCAATTTAGAATGCGATAACTCAAATTTCCGGCGGAAAGAGTATCGTGAGCGTGCCGCGTATGCTTTTTCTCTTGTACTATGTCTGTTGAATTACGTTCTTTTCCATTCACATTCTCAATTGCAATGTCCCAGAACATCATGACCTACGAACAACCTTAAAAATTGTCCTTTCCTTCCTAGAAGGATGTTTTCAACTGGAAATTTAAGTTGGAAGTTTTATAGATTAGAGCACCGTAGCGGACTTAACAGGATAACTGGAACCCTGCCAAATACTGCGGGATGTATTGCCGCAAACGGTTCCAGTAAAATGCAGACAATGTATATCCTTAATCCCCGTTTCCTCATGACCTAACTGAGATTATCGAAGGGACAGCTATTGCGGGAACTATATGTCGCGGTCGAAATCCGGGGCGGGCCAATTAAGCTTTTCTAAGACCGCTAGTATTCTTAACATAACGAATTCTCCGTAAGTTTTCGCATCAGTTGAAATTTTAAATTATATCCAGGATAATCTAAAAAGGAAAAGAAAAACGACAATCAAAATCGTGTTTAAAAAAACAGCTTTCTGATAACGAATTGAAAATTAAATTTAGGACCATATTGCGTTAAGTGCAAATCGATGTTTCGTTGGACGATGTTCAAATCTCGTTTTTTAAAATTTGATAAAGATATATTTTCAATTAAATATAAAATTTAAAAATTTAGATATATAGAGTGTCCTGAATTTAAATGTCAAAACTTCAGGAGCGTGTAAGGGATCGATAAACTACAAAAAAAAGAGTCCTTTAGAAAAATCCTTATTTTGGCCTCATGTCGAAGAAGATCGCAAAAAAAAATGCAAAGTATGTAGTTGTTTCATTCTCACACTGTCTCTACTATTAACGATGCTGAAATTGTACATGGAAACTATAATATTCCATTTTCTGGGGAAAACTTTGTTTATATTTCTGCCTTTCTCCTAATATTTTCTATAAATTTGTCAGCTACTCGTCAAAAACCACCGAATGAATTACTTTTGTTACAATATATCGCGTACATATTCTATTATAACTTTGAATATGCTGACATAATTTTCGTGTATAATTTCTGCAACGGTAATACTACAGAAACGGTGTGAGAGTATGTGTGTTGATTTCCAGAGAGAAGAATATCAAATCGGCGAGTCATTAGTTGAGTATTTACAGATCAGTATTTAGCTGCAACGCGAACTGTTCGTTCTAAACATAGTACTTGCGTTGCAACAAGCTAACATTGTGAACAATTTCTACATTAAGCAAGTAACAACGTATTATAAATAAATAAGTGTGAATGAATAAGTAATAAATAATATACAAAAATGAAAACTACGTTTATCTTTTTTTGTAATTTTTTCCAAAACAAAGCAAAAACGAATCTCTAGAGGATTTTTTTTTTTCTTAATTTATCGATTGCCTACACATGCTCCTGAAATTTTCTGACATTTAAGTTCAAGACATTCTGTATAATTTTTTGTTGTTTACAATATATAAATTTGCTTTCAAATCTTTTATATGTAACGGAACTTTTTTTAAATTCTTAATATTTAATAATTATTTGTATTGTAGTCTCTTTATTTATTTTTCTAAACTAATTGAAATTGTATATGATGTGTTATTCATCATAATATTTGTTCTATATATGAGCTGGATTATATCTCACATTAATAATTTATATTTTTTATACAAATGAAGATATAGGTACAAAATAACAAATATACATACTTAAACTGACGTTAACATATGAAGGACAATATTTAAGATATTTGAATAATTGTCACGTATACACAATAATCTACAGTATGTCAACTTGCATGTCTCATAACTATAACTGCTGCTATTATTGTGGAAATTTCGTCACGGCGGAACAAACTGGTTAACAAGATGTAACTGCTAATGTGTCACAAACTAAACAGGCGGCAGAACTTATAATTAAGGAATGATGTACCAACGAGAACATAATAATTAGGAGATACCGCAAGATTTTACGATACATCACGTTGATCCAACGTCAAAAGAGCGTTAGCAATTGCCTTGACGAGAGAAACACGACAGAGAATATCAACGTCAAAGAACGCGTTACGGCGTATCTACGTGCACAATTAACACGATATAATCTTGACTCGTGTAATGAACTTGTAATCTGTTCATTAATTCATGGCATGTTAATGTAGTCATTAATTCATCACCGGCGCTTTGTAGTTAGCGTCATTGCGTATGACATTTTGCGAAATATTTCTTAGTGGAAGTTTAATTTCCGAGTCTTTCTTGCGGTTTACTGACCCATGTTGTATCCGCGATTTAAATTAAGCTGAATAACAAGTAAGAGTAGAAGAAAATACGTATTTTTTATCCCGTTGTTAATTGTTACCGCAAGTTAAAATGAAGATACAATTTTGGTGATTGCGAGCTTGGATATTTGAAAAGGAAATGAAGAGATACAACAATCAGTCGGAGATTTTCATTTATATAGTATTGTAGTTGATTTATATTTGCATCTCACAAATGATTTTGACTTATTAGAAAAAGCATAAAAATTATTATCTTAATTAATTATTATTTTTATATGTCGTGGATCAAAGGATTAAATGATACATAATTCATGTATATCCGATTTTCTTTGATATTTCTCTTATACAGTTTGTGACATCATATCCCAAAATTTATGATTATCCTTCATATCCCCTCAAAATGTGATTCTGTTTGTCGAACATCCCGTTTGATGTCGTTTTCGTTAATCTCTCTTGGATCCCATGTAACCACGTTAACGTATAAAATACGTATGCGCTTGTCGTAATTCTGACGTAAACGAAGGATTTTCCATAATGGAACGCACAGAACACGGCGATTGCGTGCATATTAATTCACAGGCGTAAAACATGGTCGATGGGTATGCGAGCGAAAAGCCCCGAATGCACGTAACGCCGAATACCGAGCTTTTTAATCACGCATGTATAAATCACCTAGATGATCCTCGGCCTTCCTAGACAGAACGGTGAATTTTGATTGAAAGGTTGCACATTTTGATTTTTTTCGTTCCTTTTCACGACGGAATAAAAAGTGTACGATCATACTACCGTACACGAGCGTGATATGAATTTTCATGGCAACATGCTCGGTGCAACCTACTCCCCCGTGCAGTATTGGTTTCTAATATGTAGATGTCTCGCGCGCATCGCCAGCGAAAGCTTTACATATTCAGAAGTTGAGCAACACTCACACCGGAGCAATGCAATTTCGTTTTATTGGCCCCTCGCACCTGAAAAGTTGCTATGTATTCTACAAGAAGTCATTTACTTCCTTCGCTGTAGTACATGACTGCCAAATAAATTTTGGCGGGTCAACAGAGACAATAACTATTGATAACAGCGCGCAATGCATACGATGAAATGACGGAAATGTACAGAGCGAGCGTTATGTTGACGATGTAAATAAACTGTCCTAGTTTGGCTTCTTGTTCACATCACCGTAAAATTACCTCTTTGAATAGAACGTTTTGGAATGTTTGGAATAAATCAATTCGCGTTCGAATGCACTCGATTAAACGCATCTCACGAGAGTCAATGAATAGTCGATGAAGTGTGACAGAAATAGATACAATCTGTTGAAAGTTTCATATTGGATATATAACTATTTTTAAGAAAATAATATTGAAATTTATTTGAAATATCGTGAAAAGTTTATAGCAAAAAATAGATTTGTACATATTTTATCTGAAAACAGTAAACATGCTTACTATAATATTTATATAAGTGTAATAGTTTGCCTTTTTAAAAATAATAAAAAGAATTAATTATTTATAGATTTTAATATGTCATTCAACATTATTAAGATCGTTTCGAAGATGCGAATAAGCATCAAAAATTTGTTAAATTGCTAGTCAATTTAAGTCGTAATATTATTGCAGTAGTATTAACTTTTTAAGACCGAAAAATCATTTCGGCGTGCGTTTCTAGGGACTACATATGTATATAAATTCACATAAGAATCATACAAGCATTAAGATCCAGCTAGATCGTTTAAGGCTTTGATTTCTATTGTGTTTGTGTTATCACATATTTGGTCCTATAATATATTATATTGTTTGATAAAAACAAATTTCTCATATATTCTCAGAAATTTTCTACAATTAAATTGCGCTCTATAATTTTTAGACAAATTGTACATTAGAATTTAATATTTTCTGTAATATTTTACATCTTAATTCCGCATTCATTAATTTTTTTATGTAGATATTTGTGCGGAATAATTTTCTTATTTTTAATATTTTATATAAATCTATCCAATAATATATAATGAGAACAAAAATTGATGTTGCTTTCAGATATGAATTAACAGATAATTTTCTCAAGCTTTCTAATTTCCTTTTCCTAACATAAAACAAACACATTTTTTTGTAATAAATTTGAAGATTTTTAATTATTAGACATAACATCTATTCTTGATATAATAAGAGAATATTTTATTTCTATCATATAACAAATGCGAGAAACTTTTTTTTAATATTTAAAGAATATTATAGTAATAATATTATTAATTTAAGTCTTTTATTGAACTGTTTTAATATTAAAATATCAAAGAATTCTTCAATTTCAGATAGCGAAATCGAAAGAATTTAAAATTTAATGTCAATTAAATAGTTTATTAAAATTTTTTTTGTGTATTTTGTTTCTTTTTCGATGAATATCGTCATAACTAAACGCCGAGAATCTAGGATTAAAAATTGATAGATTTTATTTTTTTACGAAGCTTTTACGAATGTAATTCGGGGGATACAGGAAAGCTGAGTGCACTTTCCAATGCCGCCCACGCTTCTTTTCGACGCGACAGTCACGTATTTTCACCCACATGACCTGAGTCGACCATATATGTTTCAACATACAGAAATGTTTGATATATGTGCAAATGGTTTTAATTACCGGCGTAAATTACATCAACGTTATTTTCACATTTCGACAGCACACCCGTTATCAAATTGCTCGGAGCAAAACTACAATGCTCTTAATATTGCAACAAGAAATATGAAATTATTAGAATTTAACATGTAAATCATGAAATCGGTTTTTATATTTTTTAAATGAATTATTACTTTGAAATTATATATATTACTACTTTATTTTATACTTTAAATAGTTATTTATAATATATCTTTAGTATTTAAACTTATCGGTTTAACACTAATTATATTTCTGCTTGGATACGCGTAAGACGTAATAAGCTGTAATAAAGGCCACAAATATATTCGGCGATTCTTCGTGTTTAATCATATTTCTTTTTGTGAATTTATACAATTTCCAGTTTAAGCTATGGGCCGATTATTTCTGAATTATATTTTGTTGTCAAAGAATTAATCAGAACGTAATTATGTTTCTACTTTCTTTACCCTGCCTTAGTTCTTTCTTTATGGCAGTAAGCAAAGTATCTAAAGTTTCAGCCGATCGGACCAATCATTTCCAATGTTAGATTTTTTAAAACGATAACGCCAGTAATGATGAATGTATTATAAAATTTTTATTGACGTTGAATAATGGCACTCCATTACTGAATACAATTTCGTCTGAATAGAAAGTAAATTGCGCGCTCGATAGTGAGAAACGATACGCCTGGAAAGCAAGCAAGTTGAAGTACACGACGAATTTATATTAGTGTGCAACTAAACCTTCTTTCGTATCAGACTCGTTACGTAGCGAGCCAGAGAAATCCAAGAAAAACTTTGTAATTTTACTTCCGTCTAACGTTATACTTTCATCCTCAATACTTTCTGAAAACAACTTTGCACGCAATCAAGCGTAAATCGTCAGCATTACAAAATTTTAACCCAATCTAAGTTGCATCGTAAAACGTTCTACGTATATTAAATAAAAGTATTGAATATTGTGAAGAATTATTAAAAAGCTGACTACCACTTTACAGAAGATGCTTTTTAAATTATTTGAATGGATCATGCATAAATGTTAAAAAATTGTAATAGTATTTTCAAAGAGAAAATATTTTCATCAAAGGTTATATGTATATATATATATATATATATATATATATATATAAGTCATGAAGAGAGAGAAAAATAAAAATAACATTCGAATAAAATTACGAAGACAAAAAAGATCTTGTTAGAATTCTTGAAATTTTCAAATTTGCCGCACTGATAAATTAATGTTAAATAATGTTCTCACTATGCCATCATACCTTGGTTTATATTATTTAACAGAATTTAGAAAAGAACATTTTAATTACTAAAAACAAAAATATGCTAATGATGTTTAGCAATTTGTTAAAACTGATATTATATTTGACACATTTATTTTCACCTGCTTGTCGGCAGATCGGTGTGTGGAAGTCTTGGGAAAAAGAAGGTCTTGATATTAAAGACATCGTCTGGCCGGGCAATACTCACACTCCTCCGCAAGGCGTTCCAGAGAAGTTTCACCTCAAAATAACCTTTCTGGAGGAGCCTCCCTACATCAATCTTGCACCGCCCGATCCTGTGACCGGAAAATGCCTGGTGGATCGTGGTGTTGAGTGTCGTGTGGCTAAGGATTCTGATATGGTTGAGTAAGTATGAGAAATTGGATATTTTTATTGAAAAGGCATATCTGCCGATGCCATACATCGATTAAATGTTTAACATTTATAAAGCCATTTTTTATGGATAATTATTAATATATTTACATGTCCTCTTTTAATTGTTAATTTCAGACTGCTTATATTATTTGTTAATACAATTATTTTTTGATATATAATTAATGCTTTTGCAAATTATTTTATATTATATATTCGTATTTATACGAAAAAATTTATAAGAAAAAAAAAAGAAATAATTGAATATTATAATATATAAAAAATATCATCTTTTTAACTGTGAATTTATTATAGCACAATTTTCAAAATTAAATAATATTACTTAAATTATTAAAAGATGCTTATAATTATTAAAATATTTTTATTTTTAAGATTATTTAAATAAAAAAAAATTATATGTCGCAATTGAGACTTTGAATTTTATTGAATAGTAAGCAAAGCAAGCTTAATTAATGTTAATGGTAAACGTAATGATTCAGATACTCAATTTATTATTACTGCTGTATGTCGACGTTATAAGTGCGCGAATATCCTAGTTCATGACAATTTGGAGAAATCGATTCATTAGGACGGACTCAGCGCTGCTTTTAGCCGAAGACCAAATATGAAGCCCGAACGTCACGGTACACTTATTTCATTTACAAGGGAGTCCTAGTAAAGTACACATATTGCTTTTGCTCTAAGTTGGAAGAAGCCTTGCGTTCCTTGTGAACATTCAATCCAAAATTAAAGGGTTGGTCTTTGAACAGGCGAGACTAGACTAATATTCGTGCTTCGAAGTGAGCAGTTGATACTTACAGTAGCATGTAATGACGTTTATCATGTGGAAAATGAATCTATTGAAAAGCACTTTGCCATGCGCCTTTAATAAATCTTTTGAGTTTGCCCCTCGGAGAACGAAATACTTACAACGTTTATGAAAGTGTATTAAAGCGTTTACACGATGGAAAGAAGCGAAGTGGATATGAAAAAAACTTAATTGTGATCATAGTGACTTTGATAGTCGAACGCAAGTGCTATTTTTATCGAGTCGTTTATGTCGACCTTCGTGATAAACGCGAGTTGCATTGTTAAAATTTATCGAGCATGTTCTCGAACGTCGTTATCCAATTTGGAGTATCATCGATATCGTTTGGGGTTACAAGCCTTTAGCAGACGTTCTCTGCATATAACAGTATTTATTTGCATGAAACCGGGTCACGTAATATACGTTAAAAACTTTTTCCCGCCTGCATTCTCTATACAGTATGGTGCATGCGACAGCTGTTGCAGTGCTCGTTTTCAGTGTAAACTCGAGAGTCTGCGAAAAAAATCTATTTTTGTGTAAAAACAATAGCACTTCGTTGAAAATAGTATGAGACAAAGTGGCTCTTAACATTTTACTATATTTTTTAACAGGAAATTGTTGAACCAACAATTTATCATATTCATACATTATTATATATAAATGTGTGAGAAGTAAAAATTAAATTGGAAATCGATACTGCGAACAACTTCTATATTCATAAATGCAACATAATTAAAAAAAAAATTTTTTTACCTCAAATGTTTTAAAATAATTTAATCAAAAATTTGCTGTTTATATATATTTTTTAATCTTTCGGATTTATTTTTTTTTTGTTTTACGATTTGTTTTAGAATTTGTTTCCGGAATATTTAGTTTACATCAGACACTTGTATAATATTCTTATAATATTCTTTCTGTTATTTAACCATTATTTCAATGAAATCTCCAGATACAAAATCAAATTACGAGTTATCATGACGCACGAGAACGGGAAAAGGAAGATAACGTTTTAACGTATATTTGTACATGTCAGATCCAAGAATCCGATTCGAATTGTACTTCGAAAATAGCCCGCCGACAAGTTTCCCAAAGGCATTGGCGAGAATAATAGCGTGGAAGTAATTGAACCTCTTCTCTTTCTCTCAGACAGAAACGCAACTCGTGCGAAGAAGTGTTAGGAAATTACAATAGAGAAGGAAACAAAGTTGATACAAGTCGATTTTCTGCTTCAATTGTCGATGTCACAGCAATTACTTCGCCTACAGAGAAATTTGAAAGCAACGGATATCCGCAAATTGACAGTTATGTGCAGAACTGCAACGATTTGTCATGACTTCAGTAATGTTTACGTTTTACTTTAATTGGACGAATACCTTATATATCTTTATCAAATTAAAACAATTTTTTTCACGTACCTTATTTATAACAGTAGTTTTACTGTTTTATAACATATTTTTTCAAATTTTATTAATGCTCGATCACCTCAATAATTCAATATAAAATCAAGCTTTTTTCTAGAGAAAGAAATTAAGATCTACTCTTTTCAAAATTTAAATATATACACAATAGTTGTTTAATTTTGAAGATAACTAATTTTAAATTAATTAGATGAATAGCTACATTACTTGTATATATTTGATGAAGGTCACGCTATTACTTTGACAAACAGCAAAGGAGAACTAGCACTTAGCACAATTTCTCTTAGCAAGAGAATTTCGGGAGAGGTATAATTGAAAATTCCGCAACAAATCTTCACATACAACTACTTGGAAAATGTCGACTTGAGAATAGTATTCGTCTATTTTGAGGTAAATATTGAAACTTCAAAATATGGCTACGATGAAGATTGTGAGGAATTAAATATGTAATAAAAATCAATTTGCTACATAAAAGGAAATTTTAACAAATATTTATTGATATATATTAATATACTTTTGCGATGATGGGTAGATATTAAGATTTCGATTAGATTATATAATTATTGCTTTAGATATAATTTTTTTATTATGTAATAACTTGTATACAGATTTCATTCATGATTCGAAAAACATAAAATATGCAAAATATGGATATATGGATGCATATTTATTTTATAAAATAATGTTTCTTATTTAAATAAATTAAGTTAATAAATTCTGTATAGCAAAACGTATTCGTGCAAGTACACGAGGAATGCATACTTAAATGAGGAGCGCTGAAAAGGATTAAACCATTAGTAAGAACTTGTACATTATATTATCTTTTTTACATTCAGCGCGAAGCAACTAACTGCTGCCAATGAAAAATAAAAATTACGTTCCATCAGTCGCTGGAGGGAACAGAGCGAAATTACCTAATTGCTAATTGTGTGCAGCCAGGGAGAACAGCGCGTTACTCTCGCTTAACGAATTGATATTAGTGCTGTAAGAAACTTGCGGAGGTATCGCATGGTGTAGAATAATTGGCAATAAATTACACTGAACGTAACGTTTCACCGATGATATACCGTCGCGTCGACACGAATACCAATTTGTTTGCGTTGCATTTTTAATTTTTCTTTGGCGCGAAGATCACATTCTCATCCAATTAAACGAGTACTACGAACGAGATAATAAATGTTACCTCGCGCCGCGATTCTTTTCGACAGAGAAAAATGTGTCTGCTTGAAATTTTAATGAGTTCATCGAAGTTTTATTATGATAAGGTAAAATCTTCTCTACTCGTGTATCCACATGTTAAAATAATTAACATTTCTTTTCCCTTTTTGCTTAAAATATGAAAATTAGAATAATAGTAAAATTTAATTAATTTTCGTCACGATCACAATTCTTCTCGCGCTTGTTTTAATTTTTATTGTCACTCTACTTCTCTTCAGCAGCTATTCTAGTCACATAATAGACAGTACGCTTACTCTACTATGCACTTATAATCTCCGGCAAAACCGCGAGCAGTGAACATATCTCTCTGTATTAATATGCAAATCACTTAGATGTCCTTTACAAGGGAAGTGGTTGAGACACCTACAAATGGTAAAGGCCGAGTCCTTATCTCGAGTAAGGAACGGAATATAAACGCGGAGTTCTTGCGGAACGCAGCCTCTTCTTGCGGCTTGGAATGCAGCCGAGTAGGAAGCGGAAGGAATTACATTAGCGTGTTTTCGTGCGAAATTAGATTAACCCCGAGATGTCCGACTTGATTCAACGTTTGTTACGAATCATAAATGCATACAAGTTGTATTGGTTCCACAAATGCCGGTATAATTTCAAATTTTAGCAGTTATAAAAATAGGATATAAAAATTTGTATAAATTCTTTTTATTATCTCCATGTTATCTTTAAAATCTTTATCTGTATATTGAACCTACAATTGATAATATTTTTTGTAATAATTTTTAGTAACATAAATTTTCATAAAATAAAATCTGTGAGAAAGCTCTGCTTTCTCTAAAATTTTAATATAATGGCATATTGAATAATCGCCCACATTAAATTTGAAAGCATTATAATTAATGATGACGTACTATGATGGACGTTCATTTTGCTTGAACAACAATGTTAACGACGTAACTAATGCAGTTTTATTGATAGACTGTGCGTATGAACTGTATCTCGAAAAAATGCTAAAGCTCCTACAATATAATTATTTTGTAATTGATATTACGAATGTTAAACTCTCTTGTTGTAAATATAGTAATTACAGATGTACTCAATGAGCAGACAATGAATATTTACAAAAATTAAAATTTTTAATATTAAATAAATATTAAAAATATATTTGAAAAACATTGTCTGTTGATTGGATATTTATGATCTATGCATATATATCATTTTATCGTATTATATTCAAAATTATTTGTATGCTTTAACATCTATATACAAGTATCGAATATCTCGTTAGAGAATCGCAACCGAGACTTTCTTAATTCGGCTAATAACAGTTCCAATAATTCAGAAATACGAATCAATAGTGATAAATATACATATGGCTTAGACAAAGTAATTTGAAGCAACTCCAGATATATACCCTTGACAATTTCTATCTCATGCTAATATGCGAAACGAGAAAGTCATGCGAACGTGATTCGAAAACGGATGCCACGAAAGCGTTGTGTCGATACGAAAAGCAGTTCTTTAACAGAATTCCCATGTAATACTTCTCGAAGGTAAAGACCTCTCTTTGTAGCCTGACCACCCTTTGTAGCTCGATCTTCTACTTTTGTGAACGACGGAAGAATTTACTTTTCGTAAAGTAGTAGCACGCTTGACAGACCGCCGAGTAATTCAATGAGATTTTTAACGTAATATTGTTGAAAAAATATGTTCAAAAGAAAACGAAATTGTTATTTTTTAGGATAATTAAATTTTTATAAAATAAGAAAATATTTAATTTTTAAGTTTATATTAAATGCAATGTTAACATTTATTATATGTTACAAATATTTATTGTTTTGTTAAAAAATGTATCATAAATCCTTAAAATATGTGTTTCTTATTAAGTATAAATACAGTATAAACATTTTTTTTTCAAGGAAATTAAACTGTGAAATAAAATCGATTATCTTTCAATGTTTTTATGTTTTTTTATTGATTTAAACTAGAATATAATGTTATGAACTAGAATATAAGTTATAATTAACTTAAAAAAATAATCTAAATGTTATATAAATAAACAAACATAAGTGAGGACATTATAAAACGTGTTTTTCCAAAGTAGAACTGGATTTCGAGTAAAAAGTTAATCGTAAGAACATGCGTATCATCAGTCACTTAATCTTTCAGAAACGATTTTTATTTGTCAAGCGTCAAGTGGTCACAAACGTTACGCAAAGAACTACTAGTTCATTTTTCATGTTTTTGATACACGACAGAATGGATTTGCGATAATCGGCTGTTCGTTGTGACAAATCACTGCTGTTGGGTCGATTCATAATGCGAATCTAAAGTGCATTTTTACGGTACTCGCGATCGTAGCAATCAATATACCGAATATATGAATATCCAAGACAATGTGGAGTCGGTTGTTTATTATGAGAAATGAGAGAAAATTTTTGCATAAATTATAGTCGATGGAGTTGGCACATATATGTATTTCTAAGAAAATCAACGTCAGGCATTGCCCAACTGCTGACTAAAATTACGCAAATAAAGTGTTTGCGATTAATGTCATTTTATATAATGCTCAAGTGCCAGTTTTACCCTACATTATCCACTCGCAGCAGGTCGCGCGTTATTGTCAGACAAACGTGTCCGTGACTTTGAGTGCACTTCATTATTGCCGACTGGCAAGAAGAGTCTTATGCATCACTCGTCATATAAGTTGAGAGTACAAATTAATTTTTTTACAATGAAAAATTTAATTTTTTTACGTAACTTATAGAATCTATATTGTTTTATTTTTCTTGCACAATCATAATAATTAAATAATATATAAAAGAAAAAAATATTATATAGAAGTATATATAGAAGTATTATAAAAAATAAAGATGATACGGAATTTTATCGCAAAATGATGGATTTTTCTTTCTTATAAAATCAATATTGAGAAATTAAAAAATACTTTTAAAAATAAGATACAGATGAAACAATTGAGATGTATTTGGGATATATTTAAAAGAGAATTAATGAAGAAATAAAAACAAAAAATATTATATTAAGACCATATTTGAATTTATATTTACACAATAATAAATTCAATTATTATTAAAGAAATTTTAAGGATAAATTTATATTACCTTATCAAAAATCTTGAGCAATGTGCGCAAGATTTTTTCTCGCAATATGCAAATTTATTTGTTGCAATAGTGAACATAGAGATGTCTAAGTGTTTAATCTTTAGAAAACGTTATTCAGCTAGCAACGACAGCCCATATATGAAATTTCAAAGTTACGTAATATTAATATAATTTCCAAGAATCTTAGGGAAGGAAGCTCATTTCCGTCCCTTGCAGGTGTTTAGTTTCGCTGTCATCTTGATGAAAAGATATAAGTTGCATTTATGTAATATATGATGAAGTATGTGAATTATATAATGTTTTCATAAATTACAAGTTGCACATGTCTTTTAAAGTAGATACATTAACGTCACTATTCGACATCAAAACAATAAGAAAGTTTGGTATGAATAGCTTTATCGATCCTGGTGTTAGGAACTTAGAAGTAATTTATGCTAGTAGAACTACCTTGTTTCGGCATGCATAATTTCGAATATTTTTATATAAACAATTTGTTATTCGCATATTATGTTTAATTTGAAATTATAATGAAATTAAAAAAATAAATTAACTAAATACCTCAAAAAGTAAAACTTGAGAAATTCTTATTACAAATATACAAAAATTTCATATTTCACGTTAATTATAGAATGTTTATTTTTGTTTTTTAATAAAGTATCTGAAATTATTTCTAAAAAATAAAGCGCAAGATGTTTAATCTTTAAGTGAATTGTCTATTTAGGCCGTATTTCGATATATACTAGTATTGAAACTCTATAATTTACGTGTTACGTATATACTATAGATTTTTAGTATTGGTAGTGTATATCAGAACGTGGCCTTAATTACATTATAAATATAACAAAACTAAATCTTCAACTTCTTAAGTAATAAACAACGTAATATACCGCATAAAATTAATTTATGAAAACTTGTAGCATATAATAAACTATCGTAGAACGCTCGTCATACTGAACGTATTACAAAGTCTTGCGAAAATGTCGACTCCGAAGAATAACATTAAAGTTCCTACTGCTTATCCAACGCATTACCGAAACGCGACTAAAACTGAAAAGTTGAAGACATTACGGGCGTGAACTTCTCATTTTTAATGCGACGCTACGTTTCTCAACAGCAATAGTAACAGCAGGCTGCGCACTTCCTCGAAATTGTGAGCACCTTTTACGCGTCGTGTGCCATTGCAGAGAGAGTGGCAATAAATGTCAGTGCGGCACATTTTATTATGGTGCCTCCACTATGGTACTTTTCTGGGCATCGTTGCTTGCAGGCTGACCTGCGAATATGTATTCGATTTTATCACCGTTGATTCCGGCATATACTTCCATTGGGACCTCACGTCCTGTCTTATCGCGAAACATATTTGCCTTATATCTGTTTTACTGCTCGTGCGGCTCTTCATCTTCACGCTCACTTTCCCTTGACAAATATTTCTACTTGAAACAAAAAGAAGTGCGCGCGCGCACCACACACACAACTTTAGTAAGTTTAATATTTTTATGCTGCTGCTAAAGTATAACAATTGTAGATATATGTATATCTTAAAGCTCCTGAGTAGTCACCACAGCTATATTGAATCATGACATCAAAAGCAAGAAATAATACGTTAATTTTTATTACGTGCCATTTATAAATAAAGACAATTTGAATAAAACAAAATGATGAGATTGCTTCAAATTATTTGTAAAAATGGACGAAAACTGTGCATATTCTCCCTGACAGTCGGTAAATAATCGTAAAAAGTAATAAAAGGCACGTGTAAATGAAAATAAGCTATGCATAAAAACACTTCATGTGTCTTTTATCATATATGGTTGTGATGACACTACTCAGGAGCCTTAATATAATATATATAATATATATCCGGTTATGTTATATTCTGCAAAAGATAGACAGGGTCCTGAATGACGTAATGATTATCTTTTTTATAATATACAGACGATCCCTTTTTCACAAATCATGTAAAAATATTACAAACGCACACATATATTGTTGTATGCATCCTTCGAAATCGGAAACATGATACAAAGGACATGACGTGACAGCGTACAATACCGAATTTTATTCAGTGTGGGTATTGGAATTCGATATTTTCGTCGCATACATGTCAGCACATCGACAAAAATGTGCCGTAATCGACACCGTAAACAATGCAAAACTGAATATATCGTTATAAAAACTTATATCTATCATTCAGCGTTTTCATATTTTGTTTCTCTTTTTTGCATGTTTTTCCTGAAAGCGCGTTTTTTAAAAAAAACATCATTGTAAATCAATAGATCATTATTAAACGTTGAACACACCAAATGATAATTAGGGTAACTGTCCCTGTTAGTGTGCTTTTGTATTTCGATCAGTCATAAAGAAAACTAGCACAAATAAATAAAAAAAATATTTTTTTTGTTAAATTAAATTATTAATGCATACGATACCGAAGATAATATTTTATTTTTTGAATATTAAAATATTTTAAATATTTTTCGAAGGATATGAGGAATTTATGTGAATCTAATAATACGTACCGCAAGATTTTATTTTGTCCCTATTAATGTGCCCTGTATTGCAGCTGAGAACATTATGTTATGAGTATTTTGAAATAAATATAATTGAAATAATAATTTATGTAATATTAATATGAACAATTAGCTGAAATTTATTATCTGTTTTAGTAACTATATGTTAAAATGAGTCAGATTAATAGGGCTATCGTCGCTTAGAAAACTCATTAATACGGACAAAAACATATTTTCTATTTTTGTTAAAAGCATTATAAAGTATTAACATTTTTTAGATTAAAGAAATAATATAAGAAAAAGAAGTAGTTGAAAAACCGATATTGATTGCAAGCAAATAAAATTATAGCTACAATATTTAATAATTAATTCAGTAATAAGCAAATTGGCTAAAAGGCACATTAATAGGAACAGTTACTCTATTAATTTTTGAAATTAAAGTTGCGAAAAAAACAAAATTTGTTACGAGCCCAATTTAAATGTACGTGGTATTTTTTCCTAAATTCCATTGAAATTTCTTCGTTCACAAGATTGTCAAATTCTATTATTTATGTTGATAAAATTATATGCATGTTATTTAAACGTCTCAAATTTTTAGACAGATTTAATCTCTAATATTTTGCCATAACAGGAAAAACATTTGTTTCTCTATTGGACACAAATAGATGCTAAATGGAGCGCAGCGTCTGTAAAGCGATGTCAGCAAACTTTTAATCGGCAATTTGAAGTAACGCTTCGATGGAATCGGTCACATTCATTTGATCATAAATAAAGTACATTGGTACAATTTTGAAACAATTATTACTAGATACCAATTTAAGCAATTTTATACTATTGGAGAATCAATATCTCTCGTTAATGTACTTGTGTTAAATGTTCGATTTATGTTGAAATTAGAGCTTATGGATTTTTTATGCTAAACATAAAGTTTGTGTTTTTGAAACACCCAGGATGAAAAGCAATCTATATTTAATATTCCCTTCAAACAGTATATAGAATTTCTACGACATCAATCAGTTTGATTATAATCCAAGGAGAGTTGCAATACGCACGGTCTATATAAGAGAAGTCTATATAAACAGAAACTCTACGATTGATAATTTTATAATAAAGGAAAATAGATTTATACTCAACTTTTGAAATCGCTATTCTGTTATATAATTTAATTAATATACTTAACTCCATTTTATCATGAACACAGTCGCCATAAATATAATAAAATTGTATTTATTGTACGTCAAGTTGCTAATGATAATCGATATATTTCATCAAACTTTCCAATACGTGGAGTTTTCGTGACTTTCTAATAATGTTATTTTACTTTTCTTACTTTTAGTTTTCCTTGATCAATTGTTATTGTTATAGTAGCATATCATTTTCCTTATCTCTTTTTATTTTCAAATTTTAAAAGTAAAATTGATAAATTTGAAAAAATTGCTTTAAGGAAATTTTAAAAAATTATTTTAAGGAAAAAAATTTGTCAAAGGATTATTACTTTAAATATTTAATAATTTTTCTGTTTAAGAAGCCACCGAAATCCATTTACCTAATCCATTTACATGTGATTGTCTTCCGTTTTTTTACTATCCTTTATACCTTATTCATTTTAATGATATTACGCCTTTGGTGTATCAGTATTAATCATGTCTTAGACTTTTATACACAAAAGAATTTAATGTTACTCTTAGAGTGAATCTTGTTAGTTGTATATGTCAGATGCATGAAAGGGCTTCATTTTGAGGAGCGATTTTCTCAAAAGGCGGCCAACAATGGTTGTCAGTTCTTGCTTCAACGACATCTGACCCGAATGGCACAGTTGTGGTGAATTTAATTGCACTTGCTTATACTGGGATAAAGAATTAACCAAGATCGCCTAAAAGAATGGAAAAATTCTTGAAGTAAAAAGTCAGAACACTTAAATGAAAAACTTTCAAAAAATGTGTCATTAAGGTGATAACTTTTCTAAAAACGCAACTGCAATTTGAATATATGCATTATTTTATTTTTTATATAACAGTTTACTGCTTAAAAAAATTTTGCCTTATTATGTAAATAATATAATAGAAATTTTTTAGCAGAGAAACAACGAAATGTTGCTTTATCGTTGAAGTACTAAGCGGTCATTATTGATCATTTCAGTTTTTTAGATTAATATTATGTTTTTTTATGTAAAAATAGGATTTTGAAATTTTTTGACTTTTTAATAATTATATTCTTTACATTGATGAAATATTTGGTTCTTCATCACTTTATATTTTCATAATAATTTATTCGCTTGTTCCTTTCAATAAATAAGAAAGAGTACTTCTAATAAAATATCCAATATCTTTGTTTATTATTTTATGTCTATTATTTTATGTATATCGTGTTTGAGAAAAACAATATAATAGATTATGTAGGTTTTTAATTTTTTTATTAATTTTTATTTTCATCTTTATTTATTACAATTATTAATTTTATTTTGTAAAAATTTTTATCTGCAAATATATATAATATATATATATATATATATATAATATTAATTTTATAAATTAATATCTTAGTTCAGTTTTATTTAGTTTTCTTTATTAATATTTTTATAAATAAATTAAATTTTTTTATTTATCTTTTTGCAATTATTAGTAGAAATTATATTCTATATTAAACGGTTTGCAATAAATTATATGTACGCAAGTTGTATAAGGTCAAAAAAATTCTTTAAAAAAATTCTAGAATCTTTTATTTTTTATTGTATAACTCTTTTATTTTATTGTATTTCCTTTCCAAGTTGTACACGCAAATATAAAATACATCGATCTCATATCTGATACAGATATTGCCGTTTACGAGCTCCCGTTTTGTGTTCCAGAGTAGATATTCAATCGGCACATAGGAATGGGAGCTTTTATCAGTGCTGCAGCGGATTTTGCATCGATCTGCTGCAGAAATTTTCCGAAGAAATTGGTTTTACTTTCGAGCTCATAAGAGTGGAGGATGGCAAGTGGGGTACTTTGGAGGTGAGCCTGAACAAAATTCATGAAAGGTGCTGCTTACTTACGTCGTACGAAAGATAAATGTGTCTTGTAATGCAACGAGAAAATTCCCGCGGAGCATTTACCGCAGCCGCAACGGTGTGCTTATTTCTTCCTTTTGGACGTTTAAAATTTTCTGTCCTTTCATGTCTGCAGCAGACACCTACATCGCGAACAAAATGTAATGCGGCTTTAAGGGCATGACTGATCGCTTTTAGTCTTACACCTCTGATAAATTTCTCGAATATAAAAGGAGAGAAAAAAAAATTGTACTCTATTGTTGTAACTCTCGATGTAGGACTGTGTAATTTGAAAATCGAATCATCTGACGATAGTAATTTTCTGCATGTGTGTTGACCCTATTGATGATTATTACGAAATGAACGCATGAATGAGCTTTCGACGCGTTTAATTTCCGCTGCACAAAAGTTACTTCCGACGATGCAACATATACTATATATTTACGCTTCAGCGATTGCTTAAATGGTCCAAAACAAATAATTTTTCGTTTATCGAGCGTTTTAATTACGTTATCGAATCATCATCATTTTATGTTTTTCTCTCACGAGATGTATATTAAATTACAATTATTGCGCTAAAATAATAAGAAATATTCGTTTCAATCTTGCATAGCATGCGAAATTATTTTCAGTGTTTTATTACTCCGTCATATATTTTCACATTTATAAATCAACGAACATTAAATAAAATGAACTCTGTTATTCGATAAAAACAATTTCGCGAAGAATAATTGACTTTTTGTCATATCTAATAAATATCACGATTTATTAACTATTGTATACAGAATGGGAAGTGGAATGGGCTTATAGCTGATCTCGTCAACCGAAAGACCGATATGGTGATGACTTCGTTGATGATCAATTCAGAAAGAGAAGCGGTAGTCGATTTCACTGTACCTTACATGGAAACTGGTATTGCCATTGTTGTAGCAAAAAGAACAGGCATAATATCTCCCACTGCGTTTTTAGGTGAGAATTGCATTATAAAAACCACTTTGCGAACGATATTTATAAACATGTTTACAAATTGATAATATATATATGTCTAAAAAATATATGTTACTTTATCATAAATAAACATTGTTACATAAATTAAGTAAAATATTTACGGAAGCATGCTACTGTGTATTTCGAAATATTAATATTACTGTATAAATTAAGGGAATATTTACAAAAGCAGTAATTTCGCACGAATCATCACCACACGAAAATATATGATGAATGTCGGTATAATCCAAAATAGAATTTGCTTTAGCATCTAATAATGCATTTTTAGAACCGTTCGATACGGCTTCATGGATGCTAGTAGGCATTGTTGCCATACATGCCGCAACGATAATGATACTGCTCTTCGAGTGGGCATCACCCTCTGGGTTCGACATGAAGGTAAACCCTTCAGGCGCTGCGCAAAAACTGGTATTTTTTTATTTCGCTTTTTATTAACTACGTGTATATATTTTCTCTTCGTTTGCACCTTTATCTTTCAACGCACAAATATTGTGATGTCATAACTAGAATAATTAATTAATTCTAACGCATGCTTCAGTGTTTGTAGTCGAAAATAGAAAGAATACATTCCTAAATCAATATTATATAATGACTTCTAATTTGCGGCTATTTTATATATATATATATATATATATATATATATATATATATATACATATGTATATATTCATATAATTTTGTATAATTAATAAAATTTTTTTACAGAAATTTACTACTTCGTGTATATTTTTTATGTGTATTTTTTATCATTACCTGATGTTCTTATATAATTACGTAATTCATTACTTTTTTCAGCATTACGTATGATTATTTTGCATGTATCTTGCACAATTTTATAAAAGCCACTGCGTATCGATGTTCTCATAATCATAATCATTAAATTAAATTTTCAATTGGAAAAGATGTAATAACGATGTACTATATTTCTTATAACATGCACATGAGCAATTTCAAGTTTTTTTGCTCATGTTACTGCTGTTATTGCACAATGTTTTTTTATGTCAGTGATACAGATCTTTCCCTTTCTGCAGAATAATCCATCGACGAACCATCGATTTTCTTTCTGTCGTACGTACTGGCTGGTCTGGGCCGTGTTATTTCAGGCTGCCGTCCATATCGACTCTCCCAGAGGATTTACAGCTAGGTCAGTGAAAAGGATCCTTTTCCCCAAGAATGTCGTTTTCCCAACGAATTTTAATTACCGACCCGAGATAGAACTCGAGCGACAAATTAGTCTTCCGGTACACTTAGTACTTCGCTTAACCATTCGACATCGGTCGCTGTGTATAAATGTTCCTAGACAAACATTTACTTGCCGACTACCGTTTTAAAATATAAATTACTCCACTTTTATTATAAATTGTCAAGCATATATTGACTCAAATCTAAAAAGATTTATTTGATGTAAATTATATATTTTGTTAATACAGCACCAATTTTATAAATCATATTAATTTAAGTTAATTTATTGAATTTTTTTGAATAATAAAACAATATAATTTTGAAACAACTTTGATCAAATATACAAAAATTAATAAATATAAATGGAAAAGGAAAGCTAAAAGTTTAATAAAATTAAACGTTTTTTAGAAGAAAATTGTCGATTTTTTTGGATATTTATTTTACTGATTGAAACTAATAATACATATATTGTATAATATAATAATGTAATTAGAGAATTCTATATAATGATAAAAAATATTAATATTAAAATATCAATTAATAAATGTTTTATTACATTTCTGTGTAATATAATTTTATTAATTTTTATAAAAATTGCAAAATATTTGAATTAAACAAATTATCAATAAACGAGCAAATTAAGATCTTAAATATTATATGTTAAATGTACAATTATCGTATATTTGAATTCAGTGACGAGGGTCTAAGATTTCAACGAGAGTGATAGCCAATTATCACTGGCAGACAGTTATATGTCAAATAGTTCATACCATGACTATTATTTTACACCATTGATTTCATTTTAATGGACTTAATGTGATTCTCGCCGTTAAATGAGGATTTAGTTATTTTAACATCTTAACGTTACTTTTTGCGAATGTGCCAATATCTTGACATTGTATTCCATCGACTTTTATGTCTACGATTAGAATAGTAGGATAATTTTTTTTGTTTAATTTGTAAATGAAGACTCTGCGAAACGTTTTAATAATTTTTTGTATACAATTTTATTTTATACGCTGAATTCAAATATACGTTAATTATTTATTTAACTTAATTTGCTCGTTTATGGATCCTAATTTGTTTTACTGTATCAAACAATCAAACAGTTATACATATAATTGTTATTTGGATTAAAAATTTACAACATGTTTAAGTCAAAAAACATAATTTATAAAAAATATCAACGTACTATCTATTCAGATTTATGACGAATGTCTGGGCATTATTTGCCGTGGTCTTCCTCGCCATTTACACTGCCAATTTGGCTGCCTTCATGATCACGCGGGAAGAGTTTCATGAATTCAGCGGTGTGGATGATCACAGGCTCGCTAAGCCCTTTTCTCACAAACCCATGTTCAAATTCGGCACGATACCATGGAGTCACACAGACAGTACGCTTGCAAAATATTTCAAGGAGATGCACTCCTACATGAGGGCTTTCAATAAAAGCAGCGTTGCAGATGGTATCGAAGCTGTCATTACTGGGTAAATATATTTTTGTAATATTTTTCTAAATTTATTTATCGGGAAAATCAAAGCAAAAAATAAAACATTAAAAATAAAATTATTTTAAAATAATATAGAAGTGTAGTAAATTTATATTGTGATAAAAAAATTTCTCTTTTATGTAAACAATTTGTGTATAGATATCTATTAAAAAAAATAAATTTTTAGATTTGTATATTCTTATTTGGCAGGTTTTATATAAAAATTGCAAAAGAATTTATAACTGAAATAAAATATTTTATTTGATCCATTCATATATGTTTATATTATATACAGATTCTAATAAATATAATTGGTAATAATAAAAAATCATAAAAAAATATATTAGTTTGAAACTGATTAAAGAAATAGAAATTTAATTATTTCTGTGTCTAAAGTGAGATATTCTATTGAATTCTGTATTATATAAATATTTATATATATAAATTAGAAAAAGGTTCCTCTTGACATATATAAATTTAAAATGTCCTTATGAGGATATAATGAGATACAGAGATTCCTATTATAACTTCTGCAGAGATATGGATGCGTTCATTTATGACGGCACAGTTTTGGATTATTTGGTCGCTCAGGATGAGGATTGTCGATTGCTAACGGTCGGATCATGGTATGCTATGACGGGATATGGTCTGGCGTTCTCCAGGAACTCAAAGTACTTACAAATGTTCAACAAGCAGCTGTTGGACTATAGAGATAACGGTACTTTTGCATGTGCTCCAAATCTTTTTAAGCATCCCGAAGAATACTTTCACATCTAAAAGATCCTTCTGTGTGTGTAAAATATATGGATCCGTAAATTTCACTTGACGGATTACTTCGTGATTATTCTTTGTATTTATGTCATTCCGTTAATTCTAGGAGATCTGGAGCGGTTGAGAAGATACTGGATGACTGGGACGTGCAAACCTGGGAAGGAAGTACAAAAGAGTAGCGATCCGCTAGCATTGGAGCAATTCTTGAGCGCATTTCTGTTACTGATGATGGGTATTCTTTTGGCGGCAGTCTTTTTACTTTTGGAACACCTGTATTTCAAATACATCAGACAACATCTGGCAAAAAGCGACGACGGTGGCACATGTGCTATTTTCAGCCTGGTAAGCATTTTGGATTTTAATATTGCGAAAATCTCTTAATTTCCTGTGCTACTTCTGGAAGTAGGTCATTCTTAACTTTAAAACCACCTACAGAAGGCGACAGATGTTTAAATATTAATAACATTTCTTAAATCGTGCTACTAATAATCTAAATCAACTTTTTATGAATTCACAATAGATATTATATACTTTTGAATAAAATAATTTAATTGATAACAATCTATTAGCATTAAGAACAAAATATAATATAAAATGTTTAAAATGTATTGACAATAATAATAAATTGGTAATAGAATTAAATGGCACATATAACAGTACTTTAAGAATGTATTAGACATACAATCCTTGCAAGAAAATTAAATTTAAATATATGTTTAATATTTGTTCTTCAAATAAACTATTAGGTGTTGGAATTAATTCGTAGCGTTTTACAAGTGATGGGAAGTACTTTCATTAATGTATTTTTTAATGCTCATGTGAAATAAATAACATTCTTTCATTAAAAAACGCTACGAATTAATTCCAACACCTAATATATACATATAAAAGTTGTGTGACTAAGATTATATTTTTGTTTAATAACACATTTTGCAGTTTATTTATTTTATTTGTTATTAAACAATATAGGCAAAAAAAGGGCAGAAAGAGCCAATATTTTTAGTAGCAAAAGAACTTTAATTTAGATCATAAAATTCAGTAATAATAACAAAGGACAAAAACATTTTAACTCCGCTCGAGTCATTCTCGATTGTGGTAAACTTATTCAAACATCGCTATAAAACAAATATATATAATATTACAAAACTCGTTATAATTCTAAAATACGTATTCTTCATTTTGTGTAGTGCGAGTCAATCATCGTTATATCGAAAATCAAAATAATAAGAAAGTAATACTTTAGAAAGTGACCGTGAAGTCAGATGTTCACTCTTGCAAATTTGCTTCAATTAATAACTAATGTATTCTATTGTATTACGATATGGATTATCACCTTCCTATGTTTTTTCTCTCTTTTTTTATTAATGGCCTCTCAACATTTATTACTATAACTGACAAAGTACATCATTTTATTATATATATTATTAATTTGTATGTGTCAAGTACTAATTGTTCTTTTGTTCACCAAATTTGTTGTATTATTTTTAAACATGATTTAAAATATTCTGTATTTTTTTCATTTTATTATTATTTTGAAAATATGTATAAAACACCCTTAACGTCAAAAAAATACTTTTAATTTCCTTTGCAAATATCGACAAATTCTTGTATATATAATACATTTTTGTTTCGTTCGATAATATCTATTTTTATAGATATTTCGCTTAACATTGAAAACTTGAAGAAGGATAATAGTATGTAAAATGTTTTATTTAAAGAGCGTGGGAAAATCCTTGACTTTCCGTGGTGCAGTGTACGAAGCGCAAGATATCTTAAGGCATCATAGATGCAAGGATCCGATCTGCGACACCCACTTATGGAAGGTCAAGCATGAACTTGACATGGCTAAGATCAGGATACGACAGCTTGAGAAGGATCTTGAGGCCCATGGAATAAAGCCAACTCAGACCAAGTACGCTCCGTCCTTCTCCTAATACCATTTAATTCCGTATCAAACTACGAAAGTACTCGACTACACTGGGTATTTGCAATGCGATCGAGCGAAGAGCCGGATTGATCAAGTTGAATCGCACGGCTTGCGAAGACGGAGGCTTGCTCTTCTGATCAGCCATGCTATTCGATTATCTTCGAACTCGATCGCTTAATATCGGATGAGGAATCGTACTCATAAGCAATTCGATCATAAGTTTTCCGTTTGATTAATTTTATTTTTTTCTATTAAAATAGCGAGAGCTCGCAAATTTTTTAGAATAAATCGCCTTGATATCAGAAGTCTATATGACAAATGAGGTATTTTTGTTATATAGTTAATCTTTTAATGCCGGGTTTTCCTAAATCGAAATATCACGCTTGTGTACGACGAGAAAATAAAAATTTAATGTTACGAGTTATTGATATCGAAAATTTTTTAATTTTAGTAAACGATTTTTTTGAAAATATGGTAATTTTTTTAGCGCGTGTTGCACGGGACGAAAATAAAAGTAAATCAATATTGCATAATATATATCTAGCTGCAATAACATTCTATTCAATTTCAACACAATGTTCAACAAAAATTTAATTAGTTTATTTTAAACGCGCTTGTTTTTTTCAGTGTATATTTGAAAATATTGTAAATTTAACTATTACACCTCAAATAAAAATACAACGCTCGTAAAAAAATTTAAAGGGGTTAAAAAAATAAAAAAC
The DNA here is from genome assembly GCF_000204515.1 of Acromyrmex echinatior. The sequence continues at coordinate 633,295 of NW_011626981.1, forward strand.
ACTTGTTACTAAAAAACTATTTTGATATACAATTATATCAAAATGTTTGACTTAGCAACAATCAATACGTCGTGAAATTGAATTTAACATTGACATTGAAAGATTAATTGACATTATTTATAATCAAGTAAAAAATGTTTTCGTGGCAGAAAACAAAATGTTTAATCCACTGATCAACATTACGCATTCTTCATTTTTTTTTTCTCTAGATTACGCTTTCACGAAAAATACTTTTCGCAGAGTGCTGTCGCTTATTTTCCATTTCCAAAACTGGACTCTTTGTTCTAGAAAGCTTTCTTTTGAGTCTCTTCATTCTCTTCAATCTCTTCTTTTCACGCTCTCTTTGCTCTCCCGGAAATTACTTCGTAAAGCGGAAGTGGACCCGTGATAAAAGTCTACGCATGCAGTTGCACATTTATTCTTATACCTGTCTTTGTTCTAATATCTTGAACAAACTTATGCTCGGTTCTGTATGCAAATTTTCATGTTACAATTTAATTTATTACGGAAATTATTGTTGTACGAGTAGCACAGCTCAAATAATTTCCAGACCGAGCTTAAGTAGTAACCTACTTTCTAACGTCACTTGGAATCTTGTTCGCACAGCATGCATCTATCTATAATAAAGCGAAACGTGCGTTTTCGATGGGACGTTCAATGTGTCGACGTCTTTTAATATCGCAGAAATCCCATCGCATTTTCTTCTTTTCTTCATCTCCTCTCTTTATTACTGACAAGCACTTTCTCCGAAATATTACAACTTCATATTAAAAATCGTACATTAAAATGTATTAAATGTAATATTAAATGGCATTTATTATTAATCTTAATATTTTTAAAATATTAAGATTAATAATAAATGCCAAATATTCTTTTTTTTTTTTGGTATTTCAAAATAATCTTAATTTGAATATATGTCTTCAAAAATAAATTTTTGAAAAACGATATTATTGGTGAAATTTTTTGATAAATTGCATTTATATATTATATAAGGATTCTATATTTATTTCAAACACTACAAGATTAAATTTCCATTTTTTGTAACTTAGGAAAAATGTAATATGGAAAGGAAAGTTCCATTGAAAATGCTCGCTTTGATACCTCTATTTAGTTTCGGTAACATATATATATATATATATGCTTACTTACGTAATTTAATATCGAATATGAGCACTCGCACCTGATTTCTTCTCTATTATCCGTTTGCGGCCTCATATGCTCACTGTGTAGATAATTTTATTCTTGTTTCGTGAGAAGCGAATCCATTCATATCCTCGTGTTTGAAAAATAAAAGAAAAGAAACCTCCACGAGAGTGGAGTGTTATATGGGGTGTCCTGGGGTGTCGTTTCGAGTGAACGGAAAATGGTTTATTTGGATCATGTTAAGCGATAATTGGTGGTTCGATGGTGTGAAGGAAGCCTGGAACATATCCACGTCGGCTTTTTTAAAGGAGGAAATCCAGAAGTCTGGGCTGGTGGCGAGGGTGCTTCCAAAGTTCGGACCGCCATACACAACCGGAGCCATTGGCGGGGGAAGGGCCACAACCCCCAACGCCATACTTCGATTCGTAAGTCCCCAATGCCAAACTACACGTAAGAACGTTCAGTGATGCAGGAACTAGGTATCTAATCATTAAAATATTCTTTCGTTAATATATTCTTCAATAAAATTCTCTCTGCTGAAATAATTTAATTTTTCATAACGAATTACTTGGTAAAGAAAGTCCTACTAGCGATGCTACTCTGATTCATCTTATATCTTTATCATTTGTTATAATTAACAACATTAAACACAACAACATTTAACACAATCCAAAACATTTCAATGCTATTCAAATAGCTATCATCAGTTGCTTATGAATTACTACTATTTTAAAAATTGATCAGAATTATTCTACAGCGTGTAACCGTAATCGAGACACTAATGCGTAGCATTATAGAAGAGCTGTTGCAAATCCCTTTTATAAAAGCCCTTTTCACTTTGAGCGTTAAAAAATTAAAACTATTTCATAATTACATTCTGATCCCACGACACAATTGGCACTTACACTTTGAATTCAACAGCAGTTCCTACGTCACTGTAATCGATCTCACATGGTGTAGCAAAAGATCGTTCCACCGATCAAAAAAATTTTGCCACGACTCGCGCGATCCCGCGAGGCTCTGTTGTTTCGTAAGCTCGCGCGACCTCCATTCCCCTTAACTTCACTTTTCTGTAATGAAGAAAAAAAATGTGCGGCGAAAGAAGAGAGAAAGAGACGCCGAGCATCACGCGGATCGACGACGGCGGGCGTCTCGTTTAGAGAGATCAATAAGTAGAATAAGAGGGATGTAGAGATTAGGGGTAGAGCCGCTTTTCGCTTCTCTCAGTTTTCTGTAGATTGGTAGATCGTTTGCATAAGTTACGCATACATAAATATTTCTCGCTCATACACTTTCGTGTCGTTCTTATTATCACGGATATCTTTTTTTTTTTTTACTTTAATGTGCTCGAGAGCATGGCATGCGAATTCCAAAAGGAAATAGCTAGATAATTTAGGCGTATCGGTGCCAACAGTGTGTACATTATAGGTAATTACCCATGGTAGTTTGCGGTGGTTAATCGATTAATTACCTATAATGTCCGACGGCGACAGCGAGACAACGCGAAGCGAAAATTAATTCGGGGTGTGGGAATATTGAGAAAGTGCCGTGACCGGGGGCGAAGATGAGAAAGACGGACAGCATGATAAAGTTTACGTGTAGGAGGCAACTTCCATGGTATTACGATGGCGATAACATAATCCTCGATCATTTATATTCAGGTATATCGATGCCGTCGAGGTTGCCCGTCCGAGGGACATGAGTAGAAACCATGTGGTCAGTACGGAATACGCCGAGACGTTCCTACCCACGGAGATTTACAGGTAAAGGCGAGGAATTATGCGGCGTTGGATCGGAGAGACTAATTGTTAAAATGCGACATTATTTACCTTAAATAAAATATATTGTATGAGAAATTTTACAAAATAAATTTCTTTAATTGTGTCTTTTAATTATTATTATTATGTAATTATCACTTGAATACAGATACTTTATTATTAATTTAATTTTATTAAATGATGTAAACTACATTATATATGTATAAAATCTAGCAAACTTCAAAATTCGTATTTATGTATTTACATAAATTGTAATTGTTGGAAGTATTTGATTCTTATTTATTTTGAAATAACATATATTTGTATGTAAATAACATTATCCTGTAAATTATAACATAATTCTATTATATTAATGTAACAGAATGTGTTCATTAACATTTCATATTAATATCTTAATTAATATATTATAATATTGTGACATGTTATAATATTATAATAATGTGTATATTACTGTAACAAGCACAATAAGCACAATGATTTTCATTCGTTATAGTTATTTTATGTCAAAATTTTTATCTTTTTGAAGTTGCATTTGTTAATTTCTGCAACTATTTACTTAGGTATATCATTCGAAAATATTTCGTATTTTGTAAAAATAAGTGATTGTTTGTCATAGGATTCCGGATGATGATGTGACTAGGACGGAAATCGCCGAAATGGAGACAGTTCTGTGATCTTAAGAGGATCGGCTTCAGTCGCCCAATCACGCAACGCTGGAAGCGTATGGGACGAACAGAGAGGCCTCTGAAGACTCCAGAAACAATGCGATTTAAATAAAAAATCGCATCCTGTTGCTCCTGCTTCGAACAACGAGCTCCACCCACATCAACCTTTCGTTCGGACGAAGACGCTGATCCGCTGATATCGATCCTCGGAAATGTCGTCGCGTGCGCGGTGAAACAACGAGAGGAGGAACGTCGTCAGTGCCTATCAATGATTGAGAGTCAACCAGACCAAGAAGACACCAATCGAAGATATTTTGTGACTCAAAGAAGTGCATTTGTTACCAACACTCGCGTTATACTTTTAAAAGATGCATCTTTTGTGTCCTTTGAAACATTGGAAGGAATGCATTTGCATGACAATTTGCAACTTTGCGTTCACATAACAATAGTGATTGTTGTGAGAAAATGTTTCAAAAAATTACTGAATCTTTATAACGCTCGGACGAATGCTCAATAATCGAGCAGGATTTCAGTCTCTCTACGAGAGATTTATTTTTAACAACACGATCGACAGGCCACGTCGTCGACATTGAAGCTAACTGCTTCATGTTCACGTAGGTGCAAAGATTTATTTCAAAATTTCAACCGGTGCCTAAAATCGTTTGGACATGACTCATAATGTATTAGATGATCTATTAAACATTCTGAAAAATGATTAGTAATTTTATAAAAATAAAGTAAAACATTTAATTTTTTAAAAATACTTTGCAATGCGACTATTTTATTTACGCAATTAGTTCCATTGACTGCTTTGTCATTTTTTAAATTAAATTCTCATATATTTTTATAATTACAAATCAATCAATAATAAAAACTTCTATATAAATATTTATTAATGGAATTTTGTTAATCTTAATTTTTTATTAATTTTGCTTTTATTAATTTTTCTTTGATACATATCTTAATATTTTGTTTTACCATAATTTTTTAAAAAGAATAATTCTAATTTTTTTTTACTCGAGTCTAATATCGATTTTCAATTTTAATATTGATTTGCAATTTAATATTTTAATATTACGTTCAAATTGTAGTTATAATTTTAATTTGTAATATATTATTTATAGAACAGTTCTATTGTATAATATAGTGTATATGTATATCATTTATTTTTTAAGCATATATAAATAGTAAATATATTTCATTCTTATTTTAAATCTTTTTATTCATTATCTGTTATTTATTTTGATATTTATGTATAATTGATATATAATTATTTAATGAAATTGTCAGTGTAAGAGAAACAATTCGAAAAATTTCAATGATTATTAATAGCTGGAACCAAGATTAAGAAAAAAGGCACACATTTATTTAGGCATTAACAATGTAATAGATAAGTTATGAAATTCCTAAATCTTTTAAAAAAGACATATTCAACTTTGTACGAACTTATGCCAGTTTTCAAATAAATGTCATACAGTGATACGTCGATACGAATTGTGACAGAATCCAAAGAAACTGAAGAACCTAATTGATATCTTGATGGAAAATGTCAATGTGTACAATACAAAATACTTACTTGATATCTAAGCTTGTATGTCGGATAAAATTAGTGTGAATGAGTCCGTATAATTATAAAAAATATAGTATGATATATATACATACATATATATATATATATATATA
>NW_011626981.1:639628-701229 GCF_000204515.1 Acromyrmex echinatior
ATCAGACAATTCTTTGTTTTAAATAAATTTATTTGTACTAAGCGCTTTTTACAATACATCATTACACATCAATTTTGTAGAAATACTTATTTTATATAAATTATAAATCCAGATATATTTTTTTACAATGAAATTTGTAACAGTGAGTAAAAATATTATTAAATTAATATTTATTTTGATACTTTTATAGGAAATTATGCTTTCTAGACTTGCAATGCACGTTATAATGCGGAGGAAATAAAAATCAGAGCATTTTTTGTAGGTTCTACGAAAGACTTCAAGATGCTCGCGATTAATTCCGCTTAATCCCATCCGTATTTGTAAAATCATTAACTATTCATAATTATTGTGCGATGTGCGTGCGTGGATGTTGGGACGCAAATTCTCGTCATCCGCGGAATATTTTAAGAAATACATTACTATCAAAAGAAAACATGTTGTTACTGTTGTTGTTAAAGATAAAGGAAAATGTTACGTTGTTAAGTCAAGTACGAGATATAATTATCCTCACAGAGTATTGGCGCGCCATATTCGAATGTATTATGATAATAATGGAGCCGGCAGGGTCGCTCGAGTTTTTACGTGCTCGAACATTCACGTAATTGATCTTACACGTTCGGATATATTTGTACGTCCATTAAACATGTGTAAGAAAAACGTGTAGTTTAAAATCTTTGGAAAACTTGTTGTTTTTCGTAAAACTTGATTATATATATATATATATATATATATATAGATATTAAATTTGCTTTATTAAGTTATATTATTTTTAATAATAATCTTTTAATTACTTTAACTTATTTAACTTGTTTATAATTTTACACATATGTATATATAATTTGTAATAATTTTATAATAATTTTTTATATTTTAGACATAATGGGAATAATTATTAAATTTGTGAGAGAATTTATATACAAAACGGGTAAAGCATAGAAATACAAAAGATGTTCGAGCCGCTTATTAAAAATTGCAAATGTAAATACACGCGATTTGAATACTCCAAAGTCGATTACGCCAATACTGCCAGCTCCAAGCTATTATATATGCCATATGATCCTAATTAAACTTTTAAAATTAAGATCCTTATATGCATGAAATCTTTTTCACATGTGGGCTCTCATTTCTATACCAAAAGCTTCCGTGTGAACGTGTGAAAAGGATTCAATCCTCTTATGGGTCTAAATAAGGTGTAAGACAAGGATTTTCGAGTTGAGTGCATTCCTTGAGTGCATTTGTATGCGATTGCCCAAGCGAGAAAAATTTTCCACATGTGCGATTCCTTTGTGCTTTACGTCTTCGCTGTTATAAACTCCCAATGTGTGCACTCGTAAGCTTGCACCTTCCGATTAAGTTAATCTACTCGAGCGACCGTTCTCCACGAATGCAAAGTGCCCCTACTGCATTTCGGTCATTTCCCGTTGTACGGTGTGCGCACTCGCAATCTACCTACGCGGTATCGCTCGAACTTATAAACTATTTGCCATGTGGCGAAGAAAAAGCTTTTCAAATATGTTTACGTCAACAATAATCTTCTTAATCGAATGGAAAATCAAGCATTATCAAACGGCACGGTTATTTACGTCGACGCAACGATTAGTGGCCCATTAACTTAATTAGCTAATAAGATTAATAGAATGAAATAATCATAAACTTTGATTTATCGATCAATCGTTACTAAACACTAATGGAAAACGTGAGAATTGATGTGAATGTGGAAATTAATCCTGCGAGGAGGAATTGTAACACATGTTCCTTGTCGCTGTTTTCAATATCGCTCAGAGCGCAATTAACTTGAGCGTGTATGAAGCGTCTTGAAACTGCAAACGTTGCGGACGTTGCGATTTAATGATTAATTTTATATGTGAATATATAGATATCGTGGGCCTTTATATCGAATGTGATGTTAAAGCAGTCACTATTGATCATGGAGCAACGTTCTCCAGACACTGCCTAACTTTGAGCTGGTTTTTATCTACGGCGAGGTGACACGGTGATACAGCCTGTGAATTGCGAAAGAAATTCAAGTCGACTACAGAATGATATAAATCACTTTACATTTATCAGGCGTTTCCTTTTTTATTCCATCTCATAGGTTTTATAATCGAAGTATAGTAATAACATCTCCGTGCAAAAGTTTGTTTCTTGCGAGACGCAACTTTATGCGAATAGAAGAATGAATGAATATGAAAGTGTTATAAACAGAAATTAGATTGCATTAGCGAAAGTAACATTGCACAATAGCAAAAAAGATAAATTAACACACTGTCATGGCTTATTTCGAGCTATTAATTAATTTCAAACTTTTTAATTAAATTAACTTAAAATTAATATAATTAACATGTTAATTATATTAAAAAAGATAAAGTTCGCGATATTACAACATTCAAAAAACATTCAAATTGTGGAAGCGTAAATTCATAAATTGACTGCGATTTTAGCAATAGCCAAGATTTATGAAGATTTATTTTCATCGTTGAGGATGATTCCAAAATAGGACCGAAACGTTCGGAAGTACTTATAATTAATGGATTATATGGATATTTAATAACACTATTGAAATTTGTATGCATTAATTATCGCGTTGACTCTTAATCGTGTGTGAACTTTTCTTATTAATTTTATTGTTTTGTTTGCTTATAAACTTTAATGTTGCAGTTTACAGGATTCCTATTACTTATAAATTAGTTTGTATTACATTTTTTTTATTTACACTGAATAATTCTAACAATATTTTTTACTAATAAGATGCAATATTATCGCTAATACAATTTAAGCTCTCATTATCGATATTGCAATGTCAGTACGTACAAACTTGAGTCATACTTAAACGATTATTATATTGTAAAAATTTTCAAGCTATAAAATTTCTTTGGCGATACTCGCATTTAATTCACAAAACTAAAGCCAATCAAGAATGAAATCTTCTAATTCTCTTACTTACATAATTCAAATTATTGCGAAACTCAATTACAATGTAGGTAACAAGGACAGTGCTTGTAACAATGTAAAATCTGTTACAACGATTCGTCAATCAATGAGATTGCAAAGCCCCCTTAAAATATCACTGTGCGCACACACACACACACGAAATAGCGGCCTTAATAATTTCCAGTATGGTAGTCGCTGCGAAGTTCTCGTAATCGTAACTATTAGACGTACATTGAATTTTACCAAACCGTAAGTACATAATGATCTACTTCTTTTCATGATCTCTATCAAACTCACATCCCTCGCCTTTTAAACTTTCTATTGCTAGCCGAAACTCTTTCGATCATGATTCACAACGTGAACTATTTAAATAAGAATATTTTATTACATCAAAACTGACCGCCTAAAATTTTTTTTGTTCTCAATTGCCCTTATTTTATTAATTTAATTAAATTAATTTAATTTAATTATCGAGAGCTCAATTTTATTATTTATTGTTTAAAATTTTATGTTTAAATAAATACTTTATAATTTTTAGAAGTTTGTACACAATAAATGAAATTATACTAGTAATTCTGATTAATTAATCGTTTAATCAAAATTGTACAACATTAATCTATAAATATGAAAAAAAAATTATGAACATTTTTATAGCAATGTGGTATATCTTACGAAAAAATTGACGATTCATTAATCAAATTTTTGAAAAATATAAATTACCTGTATAAAAGAGATTATATAGTAGAGACACGCACGCACGTGTAAAAATATTAATATTACTTTCTAACAGAAATCTTTTAGTAAAGAATTATAAATTTACGTTGCATTGCGCGAGGATCGATACAACGAATGAAAAACGCCACTTTTTAGCGACTTATGGTCCAAAAAATTATTGTATTTCAAAAGATAACTTATATGATTAAAGTATTTTTTTTTAAACACGATTGATTTTGTTATATTTTTAATAAAAAAATTTCTTAAATTTTGTTTAATTAAATTTATGCGTAAATCAAAATAAATTAGAAGTGTAAATTGGGTAAAATATTTTTATCAATACATTGTTCTCGGACAGAGAACCCGCACGAATCAACGAAAACTTTAGTTATTTATATCGTCCTGCGATACAATGTTCGATTGTTGCATCGAAATAGTTACGGCTACCTCAAATTATCATTAAAAAATTCTAACCCTAGACTAGATATGAAATCACCAAAGGCGTCGCACCCAAGCGTGAAGGGGCGCGCCGTTTTGTGCCGAAAAGATTGCTGTGACATCACAGTTAGAGGTATCATATGAGTATGTGCGTACCAAAGGTATATGAACTCGTGTTATATATAACGTACTCGTCGATGTATTTGTACATAAAAGGAGATCTTCTCCGTTCGATGAATCCTCTCGTCCTCGCTTTCCGTCTTCGTCATTGAGGACTAGGATTAGCAAACAGAAAATCCTTTAGGATTAGCCCTTTAGGCAAGCCCTTTATAGCAAGCGCGACTTGGAAATGAAACCTCGCGATCGGGACCCTTACGATAATAATAAGGGTCCCTGCTCCCTCTTTTTCCAACTTTACTTCCGTCTGTCTCTCTTGGGATCTAGGATATTGTATTCGTGTTTCTAGCCCAAGGGAGAGTATAAGCAAAAGGACCTATACGATGTCGTAAAGTGAAACTCCTGTCCGTATAGAACGACAGCATTCGAGAGTTCCGCGGCGAGAGTGAGGGTGAAACTCAAACAGGATGAACGGGGTTGCTCTGCGAACTTCGAGCAGCTGTACTTATTTGTTTGTAATGTGCATGTGTTTGGCGGAATGCGCGAACATTAAGGGCTTATAAGGAACATACGTGGCACGTGATTGTATGTTGTTTCCAATAAAATTGTTGTTTTGTATATTGCTAGTATTAGTTTTTTTTATAAGGTATTGCGATTCTCCTTCATATTTTCTTTCTCTTCTTTATATATCGTTATCTGATAATATAAAATGAAAGTAACACAAAGTATATCAAAAATTATAGTTATGTATTAGGTGTTGGAATTAATTCGTAGCGTTTTACAAGTGATGGGAAGTACTTTCATTAATGTATTTTTTAATGCTCATGTGAAATAAATAACATTCTTTCATTAAAAACGCTACGAATTAATTCCAACACCTAATATAAAACCAGAATTCTTTTAAATATATTAAGATATGTTAAAGTAACGTTATTGAAGTGGAGAAGAATTTAAGAATAAATTATTCATATAGAAAAATGTTATTTATATATATATATATCATGGAAGTCCGCATAAATTTCATCGAATGATCCTGTAAAAAGTTAAGATATAAAACAGCATTGTATTATTTTTTAAATATATTTTCTACATAAAGATAATAAAAAAAATAAGGACTGTAATTAAAAATTAAACAAAAATTTTTTTTCATTCAATTGCAGAATTACTACTATCAACAAATTATTTAGTCCCCGTCACTTTGTAGAATAGTTCAAATATAAAACTACTATTCTACTTTATTCTCTATTCTAACAAAATTCTATTCTACTGTAGATTTAGTTCGTCGTGCTTAATTATCCTATCAGATTAATATAATATTTAATTCCTCAAACAAAAATTGCATTGTTCAATCTAAATATTATGTTTTTTTTATAAATTCTCCATTTTGATAGATAAAATCTTTACTAATTATTAATGGACATGCTGATCTTGTATTTTTTATTCGTTTAAGATAATTATTTATACTAAACAGATATTAGTTACTTTCACTTTATATTTTTGTAGATGTTTTATGTATTTCATTTCTTGAACGAAAATTCAGTTGCTTCAACTAAATGAAGAATTTCTTTAACAAAATATTTCTATCAGTAAAATAAATATCGGTTTGCTCTATGAAAATTTTCTGTTATAATAACAAAATATGTGAATGCATCAATCATCTAAATTTTTTAATAATACAATTTTAAAATACTTTTATTTTTAAAACAAGTAATATTTATGTAACATTTTTCTATATGTATATGTGCACGCTTCAGAACGAATTAAACTGAGTTGTTCCGAATAATTTTTGTCATTTCCCATATCGTAATCATATTCAATATCATGTCGTTATCATATTCTGTATTCAATATTTGTCTTCAAATTATTATCAGTAGCAGAAATTGTAGATATGTTTTTCGGTACATCGATCGTCGATAAAAGCAAGAATATACAACAAGACTTTACGTTTACTGATTTTGCAGACATTTAGCAATCAAATAGTAACGATTGCTGATAATAATTGAGATAATTAAATGAAACATTTTATATTTATTGTTCTAAGATATTACTGTTAATAGATATTAATTTTAATTATATCAAGTTTTCCTAAAATATTAATTTTTATAAATGTTGTAAGTTTTTTGATAAAATAGATTTCTATTTAAACTATGAATGAGATATTTATTAATTATAATAAGTTTAATTAATTTAGTACAGAAGATATACAACCAATATATGTATGTAATATTGTAAATAGATTTAAAAAATAATGTTAAATAGATTAAAAGAATAAATTGCAAACATTATTATATTTTTATTAATCCGTAGCTGTATTTACAATATATATCTTTTTCGTATTTAATTCAACATTATTCAACATCGGCAAAGTAAATTTATTAAAAAAGTAATGTATAAAACATTTTTTTAATAATGTAGATATTGTGATGATAGACTGATCGCAATTTACACAACTAATTTACACAAAATAAAAATCAGAAATACTTTAATCGTGTAAATCTAGATTACTCTGTAATTTATGTTAGATTTGGAAATAATGTTAGCACATTCTTTCAATCGCAAATCCATTCCACAATCGTAATGTAAAAATGAAATTGCGAGAAGATCGTGCAATGGTCACACGATAAATATCTGAAAACTTGGACTGGTATAGTGGTCGCATGTTAAAGATTTCGCGCGTATCGCATTACGACAGATCCGCGTCATAAAGAACGAGAGCGGCCCTACTGTTGCATTGAATTGTTGCGTTGTTGCACACTGTTTATGGCCTTCCCACGGAACTCCGTCGCTTTTCTAGTGAATCTGCATTTATTGCCGTCTAAATAAAGTGCTGCAGCATAAATTGCTTGTTATAGTGGACGGTCCAATGGCATAATAAAATTTAATGTATACCTAAAGTGTGCATCACACGCTTGGCTTCTTTTTATCTGTTTTATCGTACATATCTGCACAAAATGGTCGAACGAGGATTGAAATGGAAATGATTAGCCGGCGAATTCACGCAGCCTATGTGAATAAGACTATTAAAATACGAAAAATATTTATGCGATGCGCTAACGATTATGCTAAGCTGTTTGAATTAAGCGTGTTCAATCTTTGCGTAAAAGAAATAAAAAGAAAAGAAAGTTATTGAAAATTCATTTTGCGTAGCCGATAATTATAAAGTTAAAAATTCATTATTACTGATATAAATTGTCTCTTCAATTTATTTTGGCTTATCTGCTATAATACGTATTCTTTTGTAGGTAGAATAATAAATTTTTATATACAGCTAACCTAGGTTGTATTAATTAATATTAGATTAATTGTAATATATATAATGCATTATGATGTCTATAACACTGTAATTTTACCATAAAAAGTTGCAGGTGTGAATTTACAGTGACATCTATTTCACTCGTTTATAACAATATTTTATATAATATTATACTGTATATCAACAATGAAATTAATCTTTATAAACCCTCCTCTTTCCTATCCCCCAAACTCAATGACCCTTTCAACCACTTCTATTTTTTTCTCCCTTCAAATCGTTCTCATTCTCTGGAGAATACTGTTATTTCCTTTGGCAAAAAATCGACAGAACTACTAATTGCTTCTGTCAATCCAGATAAGAAAGTGGAGTGCTCAAATGGCAGTAGGACTCCGTCAGAAACACAACTCATGTCGGCCAAAAAGTTTGCGCAGCAATAGAGAATATCACCTGTAATTTCCATTAAAGCAATTCCTATTCTCTCTCTCTCTCTCTCTCTCTCTCTCTCTCTCTCTCTTAGTTAATTAAAAATATTAATAATATTTTCTTTTTTTTTATTTATTTGCAGTCAAGCCGAGATTAATCCTGAACGTATACTACAGCATAAATCTGAAAGTTTTTTATATTGATTTATTGACTTGTAAATATGACATAACAGAGATATATGTATACCTAGCATTGTAAAATAATTTCTTTTAATATTTGATATTTCTGTTTATACAATCTAATAGATTTTCATTTTCTATAAAGGAGATTAGGAAAATAATAACCAACTGAATATTTTCCATAAAATGTAGTCAATAAATCTCTATAATTAAAAAGTAAGAATTATTATTATTACTTTAATGCAAAAGTCAAACAGAATACAAAATAAGTTAGAAAAGTTACAACAATTAGATTGTACCCATTAATTATTCAAATAATTAAAATAATTATTATTTATCCGTTTTAATTTGATGTATATAACGAGTAATAATAAAGAATTGTAAAACATATACTTTCCGTTCCGAAAATGTAACAGTAATATATTTAACGTTGAATTTATCAGAAAATGTGATAAACGAATTAATTAATTAACGGAACGGATCATTACATATACAATTCAGTACCAGATTTCAAGAATTAAATTAATATAAAAGTACAGAAACGATGTAAATATATATAAATGTAGCATGTTTTCATAAATCAGAAAATCAAAGAATAATTTTGATTTTATTATTTAGCGCTAAATAATGCCATGTACAACACCGTTCTATGTAATTTCTGACGGCGAATACATAGAATACATAGAGTACAACGACGAACCCTCGTTTCATTTACCATGAAGGCTAACTATTGTCCAAACGAGATCTATCACGATGCTCATTTATACTATGACCTAATTAACGCAGTTCGTGACCGTTATGATGCTGAACAAGCCATATTTTCATTCAACAACACATGCAAGCATCATTGCCAATTATAACAATAAAATTGGAGATTCAAGCACACCACGCTAAAAAAGAGTGTAAGGAGTAGAATATCCAATTTTTTAATTATAGGATTTGAAATTCAAATTCCTTTTTTAAATTATGTCGTAAAGCTTAAAATGCAGACATGACAAAAAAACTATTATTTTAAATATCCAAAAATTTCAAAAGGTCACAATGAAATCTCAAAGAGATAACTCTCGAATTTATCAATTTGAAAAATTTAAATTTATTACTAAAAATTAAAGATTTTTTTATTTTATCTATAATAGAATTTTAAATGACGAAAGATTATAAAAATGAATAAATGAACAGATCCAAAACTTAATATTATAATACTTTCTTATTTTTATAAATGATTAAAATTATCGAATCAATAATAGTTACGGTTACTGCTGATAAAATGTTTTAAAATGAAATTGACTCAATTGACAATATCAGTAAACGTAGCATGTCACTAAACAATTGTAATATCACTAAACAACTGCATTTCTTAATATCAAATATTATAGCATCACGAGAGAGAATCTTTTGGTTCGTACTATTAGCAATATTACTTGTAGCAATCATTATCTAGTGTGCGGCGTAAATATATACAGTTTACATATGTATATATATATACAATATATATGTATATACATGCATATTATGTACGGTGTTTGCATAATATGTTAAGATATACTAAAGTATGGTAAAGTTAGCACACATTCGAAATTAATAAATGATAATAATTCATTCGACTTAATTAACTATTTCGTATGTAACATCGAAAAATTAGTTCAATCGTTCCTTCAATAGCTAAAAAATTGTCTAATTTAATTTAATAATAAAAATATACTTGTAAGATATACTTGCATAATAAAGATATACATGTGTCAAAATAATTCATCGTACATGCATTAGTTATTTAATAAGTACAAATGTTTAAATTCTTCTAGTTTCTATCTGAAAACACGGCAGTGTCTCGGTAATACATATATCAATCTGCGTTTCATTAGAAAATTACTTAATCAAGATATGATATATCACCAAACATCAGAAACTTTTAAATTCGCCATAATCGAAGAGTCAAGAAGCAATCATTATCAGGCAAAAATAAGCTATTTTACGATAATCTGATATTGTATAATAATGAATTAATACAATAATACAATAAATATAAAAATAATTTATGACAATGTCCACATATGCATATTTAATATTGCCTTTCTCATAATTTTTTTATATCAAATTAACAAATAAATAGCAATAACTGTAGCATAGGGAAATATTAGTCAATCGATTTTTTGATTGCGTGTAAATAAAAATTTCACGCGTCTTGTAAGATTTCACGCAGTAACTCATAAGATCATCTCTAATAAGCTGAGATAAAACTAGATTTTTAAAGAGGTATAAACAATAAAAAAATATGTAAAATGTATCGATAATTATACTAAGATTTATATATAAAAAAATGTATATGTATTTACTTAAAATATAAACATATAAAAAATTTCTGTAGTTTATGATTCCTCTTTTTAAGAATAAAAATGTTAATTGTCTATTGCTGTTTAAATTTAAAACAAAACTTTTTAAATGTGTAAAAACTTAAATACATTGCATAATTTAATGTCAAGTATTCTGTGTGGAACTGCCTCTGCACAAAAAGCAAATAAATCGTTTTTATCATCCGACATTGCAGATTTAACCAATGCTCGGTATGTCGCCTGGTGATTTTTTTACGAAAAGAACTGACTGAATTAATTGTCGTTTTGCGTACACACTCGTGAATTCTGGACGTGTAAAACGTGACAATAGTAGCGACTGGCTAATCGCGCATCGTTTTCAGTCCGAGCGCATGTCACGTCAAGTCTCTCTACCTCACTAAGTCCACTGAAACGAATGGACGGCCGATAAGAATGTCACACGCAGTTTCCTCGAGGATCACTTTGAGGATATGCCATAAACTGATATTTGCACATGAATATTTTCGTGCGTTTAGTCCCTTCTTTCAGCCTTTCTCGCAAATTGATCACTGCACTTCACAGACGAAGAAAGTCTCGAAGCTGCAAGGACTGTCATTCCATTTGAGCCCTTTGCCATCTCTGTTCCAGAGTTCTAGGCAATGTTCCTCTTCGCCGTTCTCATATCTGAAAGAAAATGAGAAGACTAAATGAAATTCGCATTATTTTAAGCAATAAAATGCATAAGGAAGTAAGTTAATAATATATAATATAATAACGTATTTGATATATTTGATATCAATTTTAAAAAATCAAAATTGTATCTCCCCTTATATATTTATTTTTAAAATTTTGAAATTTGTAATGTAAAGTATTGTAAGACATAATCATTATAACTTTTAATAATTTTGAAAATATAACTAGCATACATTACAGAAATTGAAATATCTGTTATTATTTATTTATTTTTTTTTTTAAGAAGGTATTATAATTGTGTTTTCAAAGAAGAAGGACACATAAAATAATTTCATATTACATAAAAATATATTATAATTAAATACAAATAAAATACATAAAATTTTCTTATTGAAATCACTGAAGTCACAGAAATTAAGTTTCTTTTGCCATTAAAGAGTCCATGAGAACACCTTTCACCGGAAACAAGTTTTAATATCTCAATAACTGATTTATGCCAATCATATCGCAATGATAGGACGGAATTTCCGCGATCAATAACAGAAGGAATGTAAATTGTTTGCGATCGTAAAGTACCCTTACCGGAAATTATTTGGTTCGCCGACGTTCCAATTCTCGAACGTGATCGGCCTACCATTAGCCATCCAGAAAAAAGTTCCCTCCTCGGCCTGATCGGTGCCAGAAGTCCAAAAATGCTCGTGACCGAGACCGAAATCCTTGATATGCTTCTCAAGTCTATCGTTCTCCTCTTGTGAGGCTATACTCGCCAGATGCATCCCGTGATAACGACAGTATTGCGAAGCTCTGTACCAGTTTGCCTGTAATGCAAAAAAGGAATGATAATATTTTACTCTAACGTTCTTTTTTTTGACAAAACGCTATTAATTGTACAAGATATTTTGCATAAAGTATATGCAAAATAAAAATGATGTTATGATTTATTGTTATTTACTACAAATATCAATGTACATTAAATATTTGTGATGAAATATCTACTATACGCCTAGTGGCTAGTACTATATACAAATAATTTATAAATAATAATTTATAAATCATTTATGATGCTAAATAATGGATTAATCCGCCATAAATGACAATTATGTAAAAAGGAATACTGTGAGAGATAAATTTGATCTAAAGCAATGACCTAAATTGTTATGTATTAAACACCACAATAATTATGATAAAAGAGCAACATTTGAACTGTTGGTAAATTATGTGTAATCAAATTATGGTAGAGATAAGCTGTCATTAACATTCATATTTAATATTCGTGATCGTCATTGATTATAGCAGATTGGTCGGTATTAATAATTAACAGCATACAATTTGTAGGGGCACATTAATATTCACACTAAAGTTACATAATCACCATTCTGGTATCGATTTCGGCAGATTATATTCGAGAACCTGTTTGGAATATTGCTAACATATTACTAACGAAATTATTTATAATGTGTCAATAATATATACTATATTATTGCATTAAAATATAGAAATAAATAGAATGAATTTTTCTCATGGATAATTAAAACTACTAATATTGTATAATTCAATCATTAAATGCAAAGACTTTTGTATGTTAATATATATATTCTTAAGATAAACTAGATTATATTAAAAATTTTGAATGTAAGGGAAAAGATATGCTAATAACAATGCTTTTAATATAAACTTTGCTTTAAATTAAATTTGATAGAAATATTACTGTTAAGAGAGAAAAAAATCAGTCTTCCTCAATGAATTAAAATTTTCAGTAACAAACAAAAGAATATTCCAAACTTTTTTAAATGTTCTGAATTTAAAATTGATCTTCCATCGTTTTTCAAAATAATCACATACATATATGTATATCTTGTGTTTAGTCAAGCTTAGCATAGATATTTTTAATATAATCTGCACATCGCAATATTTTATACGCTTGAAAAAAACCTGATAAATGTTGAACGTACGAATTCGTACTTCGACATTTCAATATTACACAACGTATCGGCTGTGTGACTTCGATTCGGTCATTCGCACTACATTATGTGATTTTTATAACCGTGGTACGTTGCAGAAATACTAACACCTCTGACTTCATTGGCAGTTCTTTACGATCGTTACGAATTCCCTCTCGGTATTTCGCCGCATCGCTGCGACCATTAAAGTGCAAAGGTGGTCTCGGCCATCACACATTGTACATGTGCCATCTCCATATTTACAGCATCCTTAATAATACAACATATTATATAACACAATACAACGCATTCTTCTTTGCAATAATAAATAATCACAAAATCGAACTGTGATAGGAAATCATAGAATGTCTACGAGGTTCTATTTTTGATTCTCAAAATTTCTTATTGGCATAATTAGGATGCATAATACATGTTTACTGAGAGACTGGGTTATCCACTTGGAATTCTTGAGAACGACAACGCAATTATTATGAAACATATATACATAGCAGCTATACTTCTGCAAAATATATATGAGGTGCAACTTTCGGTGCATCTTGTATATTTTGATAATTCGCCAGGTTATTAAGTTAGACAAAATTTCGCAATAATGGTATTATAATAATAAATTCAAACTTATCGGATGTGACATGCAAATATTTTTTTCATTATTATTTTCATTAAAGGATTTTTTAAATATGCATTTCATAAATATTATAGTATATATTAAAGTAAAGAAAATTTATAAAAATCGCACAAATCTAAGCATATATTGCTTTTACATAAGCAGAGTATTTAAGAAAAGTGATTATCGCAACTGAGAGAGAATTTTGCATATTCTACTTGTTTCGTAGAACTTAATGAATCTTTTCGGATCTTAAACGCTACGCTAATTAAAGTTTGTTCAAATTAACATTGCCGGTAATTAACACCGTTGGTAGCTAATGTTTATGTAAATTATTTGTCTTAACTGCAAAATGATCTCCATGTTAATGTAATAGACACTAAACTCAGAGTTATATATGAATACACATAAATTAAATTTTAATTAATTTATTTTAATTAATAATTTCAATTAATGTTTAATGACTAATTAAGAAATTAAAAACTATAAGATAATTCTCAAAAAAAAAATTTTTAATTCTTTTTAAAAATAGTATCCTAATGTTTATAAGAGCCATTTTTTTCATTTTCATTTCACCATCATAATTATAACATACTTTTGGGTCCGCTATAAACTTATTATTATTTATATTTATTTTTACAACGTTATTACTGCAATAATTTTTTTTTTTTAAGCAATTCACTTTATTATTATTATTTGTTGTTCCAATATCTGCGTATGGCATATATGTCGTATACATCTTTCACTTACATATTTAGCTGTTTATAAAATATTTATTCAAGAGCATGATAAATATTGACTTTCACTCCGTCAATGTCAACGCTACCAAATTTCGTCGCTGTTCTCTCGTTGCTCTTTCGCCGATCCGTCTGGTGTGTACGATGAGGCAAGGTGGAACGCGAAGGACGCGAAAAATCGAGTGTAACCTGCTGGGAATGCAAATAAAGCGCAATAAATAGAGCGCCGTCGCGATTGCACGGGAGCGGCCCGACACGACGGAGTTGCATTACCGCTGCATTCCCTTTCCGCTCGAACCTCGCAGCGTATACGCTCTCCTGTGCCACGAAACGTTGGCACGAACTCGTCGTTACTCGTGCACGATGGCTTCGCTTAAGCTCGGTCTATCCTCCCTAAACGAAACAGCAATCGTACGTGACGATCAGTGGCACGCTATTGGCTTTTCGGTTCCGAATACTGTTTCAGGACATACCGCGTAACGAAAGAAAATAAAGATTAAAGAGAAAGTAATTAAAAAATAGAAACATTTCTCTAAATGGGCACACATTTATTTTTTTCTGACAAGATAAATAAGGAAGATTGGGCACTGATGTTAAGCTTGTAAAAGTAATAATTATATGATTATATTAAAAATATATAGATTGCAAAAAAGCAGCGTTTATTGAATGTTCTCGTTTATTAAATAAAGGTGACCTTATATGGTCAATAATAGTGTCAGTATCAACAAACATTGACAATATTATTGATGCGCGGTTAATATTGATGGATTGACGTAGAATACTGACGACGATCTGAATTTTGATTTTCGAGTATTGGTATCGCTTTACTAGGATTCATGTCAGAGTATGTCACAATAGATAACGTACATAAAACTAAAATAAAATATATTGTCAATAATACCATGTAAAGTTATAGAAATACTAAAAATATTGATGCATACTGTCAGTATTACTAATTCAATATTATAGTGTTATTGACCGTGTAGGGTCACCTTAAGAATCACTATTA
Organism: Acromyrmex echinatior; assembly: GCF_000204515.1. The sequence goes on from NW_011626981.1 coordinate 654,997, forward strand.
TATTAGGTGTTGGAATTAATTCGTAGCGTTTTTTAAGTGATGGGAAGTACTTTCATTAATGTATTTTTTAATGCTCATGTGAAATAAATAACATTCTTTCATTAAAAAACGCTACGAATTAATTCCAACACCTAATATATTTAAAAAAAAGTAGTAGAACCACTCTAATTCTTTATTATAAAAATAGAAGACATTATTAAATGTAAAATATTTTATCATTTAAAATCGTTTAGAATTCAAAAATTAGTGGAGATATTAACATATAGAATCACAAATAAATATAGAATCCCTTTAATGGATCAATTAATGACCCATTTATAATTCAGTAGGATCGATACACTTTAGTCCATCAAAGACATGCATGAAGGATACTTATCTCGCCACAAGTCAAACAGACGGATTAATTGGAGCAGCAAGAGAACAAGTGGTATGTTTGCAATCTAGAACTTGACTTTCACCCCCAACCGTCTCCTTTCCTAACTTAAATAAGTTCTTCACTGAAGAGAGAGGCAAACATTCTCTGTCATCAGGAGAACCACAAAATTTAGTCGAAAAGTCGGTCATTGCCCGGCAATGAGCAAAGTTGTTTTGCAAGGTCTCGATTAATGGAGCACCGTTCATTATTTGCTTGCGAAACAAAGAGGACTCGTCTTTGATGATCCGATTAAAGGAAGGATCAAAAGAGAAGGAGCGAATTTCCACTTCTTTCCTCTTCACGCTTTTGTTGCGAAAAGCCCGATTAAACGAACGCCTTTACGTCACTACCATCCATCTCTAGCGAGGTCGCTCCGGCCGGATCCGCAGCAGCGATGGAATTACGAAATCCATGTTAATAGCACGTGAGTCAATAAAAGCGCCTAGACTATCCGGGAAGCCGTAATAAGGGCGTCTCTAATCGATACGATTGTGTTCGCGTGCGGACACGCGTTTACACACGTCAGAACCAGGAATGGCGCTCTCGAAAGACCCGCATTAGATCAGCACTACCTGCAAAATTCTCGAGATAGAAAATACGCATTCAACTTCAAATTGTCATAAATTTCATAAAAGAATCTATTTCATAAAAGAATATTATTTTTGACGAATTTATCGTAGAAAATAGTTCTCTCTCTCTTGTATTTGATATTTATATAAATAATTAATTAAAATGGATACATACAATATGTTATTTCTTTCTCTCTTGTGTTAGTATCATTTAACATTTGTAATTAAAACAAACAAGAACTTTGCGTTAAATATCAGATGAAATTTTAATAAGAAAACGTCGCTATTATTTAAACATATCGATATATATATAGATATAATTAGAAAATTTTGATTTTTTGCTCATATAATTTACATTATTTATAATAATAAATTTAATATTTACAATTTGAAATCACTTTTGCTTGGAACTCTTTCAATTTTCCTTTACGTGCCAAATGTTTCGTTTCTTTTCTATGTGTTTCACTTCTTTCATCACGCGAGATTCTCTGCTGCAACCAATACAGGGTCACTGTTATCCGAAAAGACCCTTATTACTATCCTGGTTCCCGGCATTCGATGCACCGTAAAACCGTCCGTGACAGCAAAGCCGGAAAGTTACGAGCTCGGAAATAATTTGATAAAGTCCAAGACCCGAGTCGGGTCGACGGTTCGGTCAGATAAATCAGCGTAACTGGCAGGAACGATACCTTGAAGAAGATCCCCAGGTAGTATCTCTTCTCGCCCAGCTTCAGTAAAGGCATCGTCCATCTTGAAGCCGCCAAGCTGCTACTATGTTCGTCCACGCAGTTTGGACAGTCGTCTGCAAAGAAAATGGAAAGGCTATTAATATCGATATTTAAGTCGAATAGATGATAAAAGAAATAAAGTACACAAATTTTCTCTTGCAATTTTAATAAAGAAAGCAATTGAAATAAAGATTTAAAGGAAAATTTGTAAAAAAGTATATATGTACATCTTCTTATCAAATAAACAATGGTTTCATTTAACGACGAATGACTTAAGAAAGCTATTCGCAAATTCGAAATTAGTTAAAAAAATATCAAAATGTAACAGTAATTTAACTTTAGTAATAATCAATTAATAATACCTTCACATATATATAATCCTTTATAAATTTTTAAGCTTTCAAAATTTTTCAAAATAATACATTACATTTTTCAGTAATAACATTTAATAATCTAGATAACATTTGTGTTGTATAAGATGTTTAAAAGACGTCTTTAGATATTTTATGCAATGTGTATGTTATTTGGAAAATTAAATGACATATTTTGTCTTAATATTTACATAACTTCTAGCATTAATTTATGAATTAAAATCATTACAATGCATGATTTTGATTCATAATGCAGCTTCCTGAAAAAAAGCTGATGCGCTATGAATTGCTGAGTTCTTATTGCATAATAATTAATTGCGTAAAAATTAATTATTAATAATCTTGATTTATTATTACAGTAGTCTTCTTTAAAAAATTTCTCTAAATATACTTTATCTTTCTCACAAATATTCACTACCAACAAAGTATATTGACGAGATATCTTTCTCTTTGAAAGAAACATTTATTATCTTATGTTATGTCAACTGCTATGACTTCTCAAAAGAAACTATACAAAGAAATTATACAAAAAAGTATTATATAAAGAAATTTAACAAATCAAATAAATCAATAATGCAAATCGAATATATTACCAAAGATGAATAGTACTAATAATAAAATTATATAGTTAATAGTAAAATCATATAATTTTTAATTTTATTTATTAATATTATTAATATTATTTAATTAAATTATTAAATTTTTAAAATATATTAAAAATAGCAAAATAAATATTATATATATACATTTACAAAAATGTATTTTATAAAAATAAAAGCGTTTCTGTGTGTGTGCGTGTATGTGCGAGTAATATATAAATTTCCGTAGTATTTTCATAATCTGTTACAGAGTTAAATATTCACAATAAATTTATTTTAAAAATCATATTAAGCATTCTACCACAATGTAAATCGAATTAATTCGCGTCAATCTAACTTACGTCTAATTAGAGAGGAACAGATGGTAAAGTAAAATTTCATAACGGCTTTTCCTTCGACTGCCGTTAACATCTTTTTAATCAACAATGCATTCGATTTCTCCTACTATTCGACTATATTAGGAGAATGCAGCAATTGAAGACTTCAGCAATTGAGGACTTCAGCACTTGCAATTATGTAACACGGAAGAGATTACACATATACGTATACGCACGTATTGTGTGGTTGTCTCGTTTACGTCTTTACGCACATCAAATGTTAAAGTTAAATATTATTTTTAAGCTATTGGATAGAAGTATAAAAACGAAAATCTACTGGAACAAAGTATGATTTATTTATCTTCAGTGGTATGATGATTATGTTGCCATGCGAGAATAATTGCACTATCTTTTCTGGGAAAGTATAAATCACGTAAATGTCGTGGATATGAATAATGACAATAAGATTGTTGCAATATCGTAACGTTAAAAAAAATTTAATGCTATCTATATAAATAAATATTTAATTCTTATCACTTAATTAGCAAAATAATGTGCATATAAATTATAATCAGAAGTATTTTGAAATAATATTTAAAATATATAAAGTTCGGCAATTTTTAAAGACTTAAATATTTTTACATAAATATCGTTGTAAATATATAATATATGTATACGCTGTGTAACAGTGTGTAACAGTACATAACGCTGCATTTTTTCTAATTTGCTATTGCAATATTGGCAGATGCCATGAATAAATGTATAAAAAATATAAAAGAATAATTCATGGAAACAAGAGATAAGCTGTCTACTTCGATAAAGTTACAGTTGAATAAATTATGTGAAATAACAAAATCCCACAGTTGCAGTATTGAATTTCAAGCATTCCTGTACTTAACCTTGATCAAACAAATGCGAATTATGAAGATACAAACCATGCTTTGTGTCGCCCACATGACGCTTTCACCGGCTCACGCACTTCTCGGTCTGATGCGATCTCATTCGAAAGTTGTCTTGCAAGTTGCCAAGAGATGGGTCGATATAAAATGCAAAATGGCATTTTTGCAACGACAGCGGGCGATGATCAAAAATGATTAATAATGTTCGCGCAGCGAACGTAGCTGCCACGTCGGAGAATAATGCGCGCGGCGCGACACGGCGATATCGCGTTTTACGAGAATCACGGAAGTCTGTCGCCGGAGGTTGTGTGCGACGCATAAGTGTGCGTCTACTTTATCGCGTTCTATGCAGTAAGGCTGAATTACAATGGTTACACCAACGATTGCGTAAACTGCGAATTTCGCTGTACGTCTCGTCGACGAGATGTGGCGCGACGTGAAATTTTGGTAACGATTCAGTCTGTTCTGCTTACGGCACGACGACAGAATTTCTCTGACGAGGCTCATTCGTTATAACGAGCGTGTCATGCGTGCATGCGTGCCTACGTCGACGCTCCGTTAATTGTCGCGACAAATAAAGCGCATAAGTAGCCGGGAATAGCTTTTTTCGCACTTTCGCGCGTGCGAGTCACTTTTTCTCATTCACTCTTTTAACTCGCTGCATTAATCTCACTGTTGTTAACAAAAATTCGTTGCTATTCTTCCCATTGCACTTCATGCGTTATACATAAAACGTGAGATTATTGTAGCATTACCGCTACGTTATAAGGCAAAATAGATTAGCAGTTACGTTTTTTATCATTTATGTTATCGACAAGTTGATAAAATGAAAAAAAACTAACAGCTTTTTTTTTATGTAATAGATGGTTGTAAAATATTGTAAGACTGGAAAACAGAGATTACTTATAAGTAAGCTATATTGATTAATAATATAATAAAATACGTAACAACTACATGCATTGTTAATAATGCAACAAATCGTCTCTCTCTCTCTCTCTCTCTCTCTCTCTTCCCTTCCCTCTCTCTCTATGACTGAGAAAATTTTATAGTATACTAATTTTTTTTGTAATACGTATCTAAGACATAAATCTTGAGATTTGAATTCTCTTTTCTGGCACCTCATAAAATTTTTTAATTCCCTATATTTCCTGGAATGTTTTATTCTCACTAAAATTTTATATTCTGAATACAAAATGATCTCTTAAATTCTTGTCGTTAAGTCTTTTAATGTAAAAAATATTATCATAAAAGTAAATCTATGAAAAACAACCATAAAACAGCACTTGAGTTAGCTTGACTTGTCACGTAAATTGAGCAAGGTAATACGGCAAAATTGCGTCGTGCTAAAGTTCGCGACCTTTGTAAAACTAAAGAAGATAGCAAGCAGAGTAGATGACTTCTTGGTTTCATTGGCGGGCTAATTAGGCCGGCGTACTGCATATTTTAATAATCGCCTCGTTAATCTCCGCGCCGCGGCGTCAGAAAACATTTCATCGCGTTAATATTCAGCGGACTTCTTAATAGACACCTCCGACTTTTGCTTCCTGTTCCACTTTTTGGTTCCACAACATCGCTTCTCGTCACACAGATTACAAGATGGAAAAAGGATAAATTGCTTCCATTAAAGGAGCCATTAACGGATCTTGAGCTACCGCAACTTTTATTATTCAAGTTTTGGTATGATTATAGCTTAAATTCTCCGATATCATTGATCAGATGATGGTATTTATATTTATTATTCTTAGTTATATGTATATATATTATGCAGAATTATTGTAATAACAGAAAAAATTGTTGATTTTAATTGTCGTAAATAACATTAAAAACTAATCGTTAAAAAGCAGTAAAAACTATTTTTAATTTTTCAACTGTTACAAAATTCTCGGCAAAAACATTATAATATTAATTTATAAAATTCGTATAAATTTAAATAATATTAAAAGAAAGTATTATATGCATCGCAAAATATAATAATGGGTAATCCACTGTAACACAACAATATATATATATAAGAACTGTTTTTTTAATAATGTGAGAGAAAGCATAATTGTGGCGTAATTAAGTGTGCCCTGCGGTACTATAAAAAATTCGCAAAATTCGGATTTAGGTGACACTGTCCACGCCATTGTTTATTCTACAATGTGCGCATTCTGCTAAATCCGTTGCTCGAATTTACAAATCCACCAGCGGCCATTACTGAACTTAATATATATCACAATGTACAAACTGTTATACTTGTGAAAGAATAAAATATTGTAAATTCCGACAAATAAACTTTAAAATAGTGGATTTATTTATTGTAAAAGTAAAACAAATTAATCTTTTTAAATGTCAAGTTTTTATATTTTGTTAAATAATTGACAGAAAACATAAATTTTTAATACTTATTATGAGCAATCAATAATTAGTACAAATCTCAATATTTCACGCAATAAAATTGTTAAAGAGTTAGTCAACCCTATAAATGCATTATCAGCATTTTCAATAAATTATTAATCATTTATATTGTAAATTAGTCAAATAATTAATATAAAGAATAATATTGAAGAATATTGAACGTTTAAGCGCAATACAATGATTCAATAGCGCATAGATCAATCAATTAAAATTTGTTGAAAATGTAACATCCGATTATGATTATTTTGAGCTCACTATCAAGAAAATAAATGGTCCTTCGACTTTTAAAATGTCAGATTTTACCGATGGGCAAAGCCCGCACTCGTGTAGAAGAAATGACATCGTAAAATTGAATTTTACGAGTGCGATCTTATTCGCGTACAATCTCGAAAATCGCGTGAATTAAGACGACGCTATCTGCAAATTTAATTATCGTCCACAAGCTCGCAAAATCGTTCGATAGTCCATTGAATTATAATCAAGGGACAAATTCTAAAAAGGTACGATAATAAAATTGCTGACAGAAACGATGACAGAATTTCGCTGATGCACAGAAAGAACGATTTTGCTGAAGTAAAAATTTAGGTAGCTACAAATCTAAAAATAATTTTGTTAGACCATCAAAATAATTATATAGAAAACTCAAGCAAAAGACATTCTAATTTGAGTATTCTACATAATTATCTTAATAGTCCAACAAATTATTTTCAGATTTGTGCCTAGCTAAATTTTTAAATACTTCAGCAAAATCGTTCTTTCTGTGTAGATAAACTGTACGTAGATATACAAACATGAATGTTATTTTTGTATTTCTATATTAGCAATAACTTAAAACATAAAACATTATATAAGACTTGATGCTCATCTTTAAGAAAATATGATAATATGATCTTGATTAGTTTTCACGTTGTTAATTCTGTAGATCAAGGAAAGAATATCAGAAAACCGCTTTTCAATAAATGCGATTGCGCTTAATTAATTGCATCCAATCGATCCGAGTTATGCGCAGTTTTTAACTAATGATTAATGTGCTCTGAAGCAACAATACGCATGTACTAAAACGATTGGAGTTCTTTCGAACATCGCTCAACGGTTATTTTATTATGCTCAGTCATTTCAAATCATATTAAAGTGACTAATGAATGAGTACTTTAATTAAGGAAACGATATCTTAAGTACATTCTAAATGAATATCAAGCATAAATCAATTTCTCCTCAGAAAATGAAATTAATTATTTATCGGAGTATATGAGTTTAATTACGTTTAATTACGTTTTATCTTCTGTCTATTCGACATTGAGTATCATGTCTTGAAAATAGACATTTTAAGCGTCTTCAGATCTTGAAACGCTTAAAGAGACGAGCATCATTCACAGTTCTAAGTATGAATAAAAGCCATTATAAAGCTTTGAATACATATACATAATCATTGAGTACATACACATCTTAAGTGTTTATATAATTATAAAGCAAAACTATTCTTGCAATTTTTTATTCAACAACGTATATTCGAGTATTAAAAATTAAAATATTGAGATCAATAAAAAGTCAAAAAAAATGAAACAGGTAATAAACAGTTTATTAACATAAAAAATTATTTTATGTTAAAATAATTTTTTCCTGTAAGTCTAGAATTGCTAAATGTATGTCTCTAAAAAAGAGCTAATAAGAAATGGCTATTGCAATAAAAAAAAGATGATTGTCTTCAATAAAATGATCCCGCCGAACGGATCAAACATTAAGAATAACGGTGTCTTTGATCGAACTGTCACTTTTAATCGGACGTTAAGAGGACGCTTAATAGTCAGCCAATCAGATGACCGACTAAACTTCATGAGAGCGACCGACCTTCGTTCAGCGTATCCTTGACACGCTTTCGAAAAGGCAGCCGTCGCCGCCAACGCGAATCACGTTTGGCGTTTGTATTCGCCGAGGAAGATTTTGTCGAGGATGACAGACATGCCGCATGTGGGCAAAATCACGGGGGCCACGTTACGTAAATGTCCGTTATGGCGCAATGCATACTGATGGGGTGATCAAAGCGAGCAGTCACGGCCCACCGACATGCAACTGCACCCTAGAGCTGTCAATGCACAGCGGCAATACATAGTGACGCACGAGCTAAATGGCAACATATAGTGTCCAGAAAGACTATGACAGTGCGTATGATGACAATCTTCTCTACTCTTTCCACGCAAAATATTAAACGAACAATGCACACACATATGATTCGACAATTATTAATTACATCTTTTATATTTTTATCATGTCGTGATTAAATTTTAGAAAACATCTTTTACTATCAATCATGGATAGAATAAAAAGAAGAAAAGATATTCACAATATATTTTAGTGAGAAATTCTTTGATAAAATTCGAGTTTGTTCCTTCATAGGAAAAACGGACGCTTTATCCTAAACAGGGATAGTGTTACGCAAAGTATCGGCTTCGATAGTAGAAATATCTTTGAGACTATCGAAGTGGGTTGTCCTTTCAGTGCACTCGCGTGACTCCCAGTTCTATTATGGATCGCATACTGGTATTGCACACCGTCGAAATGGTCGGGTAGGTAGATCCAATACGATACGATCCTCCAGAATTGGTGGCCACGTTGGGAGTGACGGAGAGGACAGAAAGAAAAAGCGATGGTTTGGGTATCGTTTTCGGCAAATGGAAGAGGCAGGTTCCCACATTCGGCGATGGAAAACGGCTGCCATCGGCTGAAATTGACTCGCGAATCGTGATGTGGAAAAGCGGATGCGGTCTCGACGCGCGTCGTGATCTCGTCAAGCGTACAATTGGTATGGACAAACGTTTCGGATTTAAAAGAATCTACGTTTTTCTCTCTATATCTTACAAGTGTAATTCCCTCCGGCAAATCCTTCGAAGGAGACGGACATGTCCCTCTGGCACAACGTGAATAAATTTGAATAAATTCTGAATTTATTCGTGTTTTGAAATTTGCAATTTGTTTTAAAATTTCATGATATTCTCTCGTGTCTTTCTATTATTGTTTTTATTTTTTGCGAACGATTTCTTATTTAATTGTAATTTAATAAAAGATTAGTTAATTAAACATATTTATATCAGTATTATATAATAATTAAAAGCATTACAGTATTTAATGTAAACATAATTAATAAAAAATATAATATTAACATTAAACGTATAAAATTATATAATTTAATATTTATAATAAATATATTTCTTAATTATACATTTTTCTCATTTTTATTATGTTATATTTCATTATATTATGTTATAAAAAATGATATAAATTTTATAAATTTTGTTTACTATTAATATTAATATCTAGTAATTTAAAAATATAAGAAATCATTAATAAGAGTTAGAATTAAGTAAACTATTTTCCCTTATAATTAGAGAATAAAATATACAATAATTTTTTATTGAATATATATTATTCATATATAACAATACAACACTTTAATATCTTCTATAATTTTCTAATATTGGATGAGAGAGAGAGAGAGAGAGAGAAAGAGAGAGAAAGAGAGAGGGAGGGAGGGAGAGAGAGAGGGAGAGAGAGAGAGATTAACAGAATTCTTGTTAAAACTCATTATCAGTTAACAAAATTTAAATAAATGGTCAAATCAATTGTTCATCTCAATTTTTGTCTAAATTAGAACATAATGTACAATATTAATAAAAAAATCACAGAAATACATAATGTACAATATTAATAAAAAAATCATAGAAATAAAAAATTAATTTAATAATCTGACTGCAAAGTTTCCAATGAAGATATATAAATACAATGAAAGAACGAAACATTTTCATAAATCGTAATAGCTTCTGCTAATATAATAATTAGATTTAAGAAATATGTTTTCACGTAATTTAAAATCAATATATATATAATACTTAATTTAACTTTGTAACATAATCGTTTATTAGTAATAACAATAATATGATTTAAAATCATATGTTTAATATTTGAAGAGTTCTTTTAACTATTCAAGTAAACCATTTCTGTACAACAAATAATTTAATAGTTTTCGACCTTTAGATAGATTCAAAAAATTGCATTAAGACTAAAAGAATAGCATGCAAAAGATATTTTAAATTTAAAGTCAAAATTATATTATAAAACTTTTTAGAATATTTTTAACTCAAAAATTTTCATTAGTAATGATCATAAATCAGATCTTAGAACTCAACGCATCAAGTGTCATAAAATCATAAGAAATAGAAGAAGAAAAAGTATCATCAGTGTGTAATGACGACTTAAAAACGCCACCATTGGAAAGGTACTCTCCAAGTACTTCACCCCAAATAGCGAGCTCCGTTATTACTGCTCCCGCCCATCGCCATATTTCCTTACAAGCCTTCTCTCTCAAGAGAACGGGCATCCTGGCGCTCGCGCGCCCGGAAAATGGAGTTTACGTAATTTCATCAACGACCGAGGTGAGAGGGAAGTCGGGTGAATGCGGGGTAGAAGAAAATGCGGCGGGGAGAGAAATGCACATTGTCCCGGGAGGCGGTCGCTGGCGGTGTAGTCAGAGAAAGAGAGAAAGAGAGAAAGAGGCAACTTCGGTTCCTTTTATTACTTCGCTCGATGGAGAATCATCGCGTCAACGGAGAAATGAAGCCAATCAGCTTCATCGAAACTTTCTCTCCGGTATGTTTGCGTGGAAGTGGCACTTACGTGTTCTTTCGTCCGTCGCGCGCGGCGGAAAAGCTGACCTTTCGCGGACGCCACGCCAGGCTAATTAAACTCCATCGGAGAAAAAGCACGCGCGCGGTGGAAAAGCTCGACCCAGCTTCGTCGTCACCATCGAGCTTTGTCGACGAATTCTTTTTGTACAGGGCGCGATAATAAATGATGCGAGAAGAGAAGCCGCACGTCCGGCGTAACCTCGGTGACGTGAGTGGTGCAATGAGAAATTGCATCGCCAACTTGGCATCGTTCGGTTACACCTCCAGTTAACGATCTCAATGACTCTCGAGCGTCGAGCGAGAATAACATGAATCTCCGGTGTTGCAAAAAAAGATAAAGGATCATATTACGTATTTCGAAGGTAGATGATGACAAAATATTTGAACTTTTCTTCAAAGTTCTTTTTATAATTGTGTTTAATTTGCACCATACAAAATTTCGTAAGTGTCTTGTGCTAATAACTTTTAAATTAAAGCTAATAACCATTATGTCATAAATAGCGATAAGCATTTTATAAAGAAGAAAATAGCCGGTACTTAACATAGAAAGAATAATCGAGAATATTATGTCTAAAATAAACCTCCAATATTTGTTCTATAAATTAACATTTATATATATATATATATATATATATATATATATATATATATAATAGAACAATAAATATAATGAATAATATAAATACAATGAATAATAAATTTCTGCAACCTATTTTCAAGTTTATTTTTCTTTTTTCTTCGTGCAGGTTATTTCTGAAAATTTATTTTTTGAAAATATATTTTTCAACTGTTCTTTAGCATAGCTACAAAGTTAAAAAATGTGAATAGGGTATTGTTACCTTCCATATCATACACCATGTTAAAACATTACATTCTACATTTCTTTGTGGATATGTTTTTCAGCACAAGTATAGTTAGTTTAAAGTTTTGTATATATATTCAATCCATCAGAAATTCATTCTTGCAAACCGAGTTATTTCCGACTAGTTCTCGATAACGATTGCAACGCAGTTACTTCATCTTCCATCTTTCTCCCGGTTATGTCACAAATTCGATATCATTTTACGGTCGTCGCCCACGTCCCACGGGACTTTAATGTTTCATTTTGCTCAAGGCTGCCTTTATGTGCGGCTATTCAGACGTTTCGTCTTTATAGATTTTAAATAAGAATTATAAATAAAATGAATAATTATTTATAAAATTAAAATTATCTACACGGAAAGAATGTTCTGGTTTTACGAAAGTATCTAAAAATTAGCTATAAATATAGATATGAAAATAATTCTGATCATAAAAATAATTATGTATCTTCAAACTGATTGTTAAAATGTTAAAATTTTTTTTAGCACTTTATTATATTTAAGATTCTTACTCAGTTATTTTAATGCTCAACAAAATTATTTTCAAATCTGTATCTAGCTAAATTTTTAAATACACTAGCAAAATCATTCTTTCCGTATACAAACATATTATTACGCAAATAAGCGATGACTTTGAAAAAAATAATAGTTTATTTAACTACATGTTATTTAAATTTGTTTGCATAAAGTAAATTTTCTTTACAACTTTATCCATTTTCAAGACTTAGTAATATATATTTTATAAAATATCGTTAGAATATCAAGATATTTAATTAGATACCTAATTTTTTGGAAATAATTTATTTCTTTTATTCATTTTGTTAAATTTGATTGAAAACATTTTCTTTTTCTAAACGAAGAGCCACAATGTGACAACCCTATTCTTGCTGCAATACAGCAATATTTTGTCATGTACTTTTTTCAGACGTACATCTATGTGTATTTATGTTAGAATAACGCGATCGCGAGATGTGTTCGAAATAGCATCTGAACGTGATGAGAACACGTGGATAGCCACGTGAAATCGATGCAGAATGTCAAGCAGATCGATAAGAGGCGCGGTGAAACGTGAGTAGACGTTCTTCACTGCATTCTCTTTCCATTTGAACTTTTTTCTCGCGCAATTCTACGCGATATAACCTTTCCTTTTTATTGCTCATCTTAAGTAAAAAGGTCACAATAACAATTTCATAAGTACTCAATAATAAAAAAAAACTATCTTATTAATATATGACCATATAACATAAGCCATGTTCATTAAAATACAATAAATTATTTCTTGCTATTCGTGTCATAAGAATTATCAGATAATAAATAATAATAGTTAATTAATTTATCTAAAAGCAGAATTTATTTAAATTATTATCTATATTATTGCGTGGTTAGTTTAAATTAAATAATAAATATGTTAATTTAAATTACATTGTATATGTAAAAATATATCTGCCACTTGGGTAAAATAGAGTTTATAATTAAACCATTGCATTTGCGCAATTTTTTCCAAGCTTTTAAATTTATTAAATAATACATAGTTTCTGTTCCAATAAAATATGTAAGTATTTACTAAATACACAAGTTGAAATATTTCTTTCAACATTTCTTTTCAAATTAATAGTACGAATATAATAATGAATAATGATTACGAGATGCATATAGTAGCATCAACAAAATGCAGCACATTCTGGCGCACATAAAATAACACATGACTAGGATGACGCTCGCACAACGCCATTAAGAGCATATTTCGGCTGTTGTAAGCGGTCGGAAGCAGATTATGTTATCCTATTGTCAGATGTATAATCATATTTCACGTGGCAAAGCGCACACTGTTGACGGCGTAATTAAACTGTGATAAATTCAACGTACGCCATTAGATAATGAGTGCGCCAGCTGGACGTAACGTGGGGCCGTTTAGGCACGTTCGTTTCGTAATTAATCCAGTAAACGCAATAACGCGTTCCGCGGTGAATTTTCCCATAATGGATCCACCACTGCAAGATTATCTGCCGGAGCAAATAATGTTATTGCAAAACGATTGCTAGTAATTGATAGATGCGAAGTACCTGCTTTGATATACGCGCCGCGCGTCTCTCGATTACGAAAAATGAGAGGATGGCCAATCGCTAATAATTCAACTGGAATAGATGCATATGAATCGATTCTGATTAGCATGAAAACAATACACATATATAAACTGAGAAACTATGACATTATATTTTACTTCTAATCTTAATTTCTCGCAAGATGACATCTATGAGAAACAATTTCAGACTAGCAATATTTCGAAACCTTCAGTATTTATATATATTTAATCAATTTAATATTTAATATTATAATTAACAGAATTAAAGTTTAGAAGAAATATTTTAATTTTAATAGATATATTGTAACACATATTTAGTGAGGTACAAATTTAATTTTACCAATTATTTTATTTTCAATCATTTGTAAGTCAAAAATTATTTAACAATAATGTAATTAGAAAAAATGATCTAAAAATTTCGTTCGTAATGCTTTATTTAGAAAACCAAAATTCATTAAAACATCAGTAAAGATTGTCATTGAAGGTACATAACGTTGCTAAAATTACGCCTCATTTGCATCTGCATTTTAATGCACGCTACAATTTGCATTTTCGCAAGCGGCAAGGTGCGACGATTTCACAGTGGTCTGTTCAATACGGTCGGGCGACGTTATCTAATTTCGGTTTTGTTTTATCGTGGCCGACCGCAGACCGATGCGTCCGGCGGCATTGCAGCAAAGATCGAGCTTTCCTCTTGAAACCGCAATCAGGAGCACGTACACTTGTGCAAGTGCCCCGTAATACTCTCACCATCTGGAATTCCATGCGATAAAACAAAAAGCATCGTTTGAACATCTAACGGCACTGGCTCCGTTAACAGCGTCGCAAGTTAATGCAATTGACAGATAAAGCTATGAGCTTATTTGGAATTTAGTTTTTAAGATAGGTAGTGAGTTCTGTTATATTGATTTCTGTTATATTGATTTCTCTTCTTGATAAAAAAATAGCTATTCATTTTGATATTACTTTTGTATTGTATACCTAATGTTTAATAACATTCTTTATTTATGCAAATAGTTGCAGTATAAATCTCTTTAAAATCAATATTTGATGTAATTATTTTAAAACTTTGAAAAACAACTAAAGTGAAGAAATGTCAGCTGTAAAGAATTTTAATTGTTCAGTCATAAGAAATGTTAAGTCATACATAGATAGATTGCAATATGTCATATGTATTAGATCGTAAACTGCTAAGTAAACATAATTGCATTGATATAAGATTTCTTGCTATTTCAATAATTTTTTTTAAATACAAATAGAATGTTGCTTTCAGTCGCAATAATTTAATGCTCGTTAAAAAATTGAATTCCTTTAAGCGTGACGATGTAGTAGTAAAGAGTAAGAGTATTTGAGATAATGTGCCGGAATATAAGTCATTAGTTTAAATTCCAGTAAAGAAATATTGTTAAGAGATAACGTATGAGAAACAGGAGGGTTGAGTGAATCTTCTTTATGAGCATAATAATTAGAAATTCCTTTCGCATTACGGTATAAAGCGCAGTATAAAACTTCATATACCTAACTTCTTGATGATAAAAGTGAAATTTAAAACATTTATTTAAATAAACATAATTTTTTTTTAGAACTAAATTAAATAAAGTATCCGTATAAAAATATCTTTTTAAGCTTTGTAACGCACTCATTTTTCATTTTACTTGCAAAAACATGATCTTATTTTTTCACATTTGACTAAAAAAGTTACGTCCTCAATCGAGTATATAAATAATGTGAAGAAATATAAGATTCTCATCATATTACTGACTTTTAATCAAACTCATTGGGAAATTAGTCTTTTCAAGCGTGACGCGGACGTGTGGCAACTCTCGAGCCTTTCGTGAGATAAGGCTCCAGGATATGCGTCGTTAGCCCGGGAGCCAGTAGAGGAAGAAATATTCGCAGGAAGAATATTGCGGTATAGAGGTGAGGGAGACAGAAAGAACGGCATACCGAGCTCCGCACAAGTGCAACGCCTCGCACAGAGCGAGCGGAGAGAGTATCTCGTGTCGTGCTGCACTTCCGCTCCGTGAAGTAAATCGTGTGCATTGCAGTGCAACGGACCAACGGCGGCTGAGCGTAACGCGAGGCGAACCACCGGCACGTAAGATTATGAAATTCGATAGAATAACGTCATTGTGTTAGCTTCTTAATTGCCGCAGCGTAAATTTCGCAGCGAGAACATTTGTAATGGGAAATGGGCATTCCCATGACACGAATAGTCTCGATAAAACACGTCAACGGTCCACAAAAAAGCAAGATTAATTTGTATTAGTAATAGTAATAATGTTATTAAAGGAACAATGGCCTAATCCTTTGAGTTAAATTACATTTTGTTATTTTTAACTTTCGTATGTGTCACAATATAAATTAATCATTTATTTCATGTAATTTTATATATATATATATATATATATATATATAAATATAAATGTATTTATTTTAACATACAAAATGTCTTCAAAGCCAAATTAATGTATCCACTCGTATATTTTTTCTAAAGCTTATAATTATTTCTAAAAAGTGACAATAAAAAATTGACAAAATTTATTATCTGAAACGACTGCTATTTTGAAAATTTTCCAACACCTAATAAATTAAATTTTAGTTGAATTTAATACATTGAATTTTTTAAATTAAATCATTTAACTCCATTATTTTACTTAAATTAACGATATATTGAGTAAGAACAGTGGCGATCTATAGAAATGATAAAAAATAACTCAAATTGGATGTTATTTGATATTATTAATGTAGTAATATGATAATAGAGCAAAGTACATGCTTTGTTAAGAATTTAAAAGTTTTAAGGTAATTGTTAAAATAGCTGTTAGGTAAAAGATGGTGTATATTTGTATATTGCTACAGTTGTACGTTGCTATCGTAGCATTGATCTACAAGATACTGAAAGAAAATGAGACTGAAGAAAAAGAATGATCATACCGTCTTGAAGCGATATTGATCATTGACTACGTTTTCAAGAATAGTAAACTAATTGTGATCACGGTCAGCAGAAAGATGGAACAAGTTTATGAAAGTGAAGAGGTCACTTTCGAAATTCAAGCGGAAATTCAATAAAGAGAGTGGGCGACCTACATATACATTTCCGAATTCCTATTTACTAACCAAGACATTTCATCAACTCTGAATTAAATCTGCTTTTTATCGTAATATCAATCATAAATCAAACGAATATATAAATAGTATATAAAATTTTATAAAATTATAACTAAAACATATGTTACAAAAAATACGAATATTAAAATTATTATCCAATTTTAAAATATATTAATGTTATTTATATTGTGCACTATCTGAAGCTACATAATGAATATTTAAGAGTTTTTAGTTAAAGTTTTAAAAAAATTATTTTAGATCATTAAAATATTAGATGGTTTAACTTTTTTTCTATGCGCTTATATATTACGTATGTTATATATCTCATATTTTATTGCTATTCTTCTACACAATCACGGATAGCTTATTATTCATATTTTGCCTAAAATATATAAAAATATAATTAATATGTTCCATACAAATACAGTCGATATTTGAGAGAAAACAAGTTTTATGAAATTAAAAGTAAATTATTCGAGATTAAGCGAAAGTGCTACGGAAATGACAGAAGAAACGAGTTCTAGAATCGGTGAAAGTGAACCGAAGAAAAAGTTAAGAGTTAAAAAGGAGTTAATTGAGAGACCGGATGTGAGCATAGTTTAGTCTGACGAAATATATCATACATATGCGTAACGATAATGTAATAGCTTCATTGATCGGGCTAGAGTTTGATAGTACGTTGTAATTATACGAAAAAGACTGACTAATATCATTACAATAACAACATCATTGTAGCATGTACATAATTTACACTGTTATTATAAACAAACGAGTGCTTCATGAAGACGTAAGTATATGTATTTAATTCTAAAGAGATTGCATTAAATAATTCTTTAAAAAGTATAAAAAATACTATAAATATATTACTGTTTTATTTGCAACAAGCAAAAAGCATGTGTCTATTTTTAAATCATTCTAAATTCATATTTTGTAAATATAGAGATTATGTGTTACAATATTATGTAAAATTATGCAAAACTTTGCAGTATTCAATCTTTATTTTTTGCATATACTATAGTAGTAACATAATGAATCTTGATCGGACAGCAGCAGTACATAATGAATGCATGACGTAAAAACATTTTGCCATACCCCTGTTTTGACATTTCAAAAAGCGCGAGGTAAAACATGAATTCTCATCGTTGAATCACAGAGAGATCGATTCATTCCCAGGATTACAATTACGGCGCAGAACCACTCGCCGAAATCATCGACAAGCCGTCGAAACCAGATCACACCGCGTCATATCCACCACACACTACTCCATCCTCCACTCGGCGAAGCCGTAACAACACCGGATGCCAATCGAGAAAAACAAGTAGTCCACATACCGCTGAGTCTGCCAGGAATGGCGTGCAACGATCCCACGAAGAGGATCGACGATAAGAGTAACCATATCCTCGTGGCCATGTCGTCTTGGATGTTGTCACCGCAAAATTGTTCTAACAGTTGTGTCCGATCCGTAGAATCTTCTCTCGTCTGAGGACAAGACCTCATGTAATCCTGGTCGATCAATCGACGTCCTTGACGCGCGCGTCGAAATCGAGAGATCAACGATGTTGGACCTCCAGCAGCTAGCAGGAGAATGTCGTCTGACCACGTGTACTCGCGAATTTCTCGAGGATCGCGAAAAAGAGTTACGGCACATCGGTTATATCGGTAGAATGTCACGCAGATCGACTCCTGACCGAGAAGCCAAGTTCTCTTTTACTGTAAATCCTGTCCTTGTGTAGTGCGGTCGCGTATTGGTATACGAGTTTGATGAAATCTCGCTAGGGTCGCCATCGAGAATTCGGGTCGAGATCAAATACCACCTGATACTCATTGTGTCAGTGAAAGGTAAAGATATATAGATTTTAGACGCAAAGTTCTTAACAGTAACTCCTTTGCGACAGAGAAAACAATTTAAATTTGAACTATTTATTTTACAATTCTATTAATTCTAATAATTTATTTGCATAATCAAACGTTGCCTAGCTACAATAGTTTTTGATATTCAAAGTACTTTGAGAAAAGAGAAATACTTTGAGAAGTCTGCAGCAATATTGCATGCATAATTTGAAATTAGTTATTAAATCTACTTTCGAAAAATAATTAAGCAAAATATTTATAAAATTGCAAACACGAGTATTCATTATTTACGTAATTAGATTATGAAGTCACTCTTTTATAAATAGATTATAAAAAATCAAGAAATTTAAAATGTTTCTGAAGCCTATATAAATATAAAATTAAATAATAAAATAATAATAAAATTAAAATGTCTAGAATACATTTCTTTCTATTATTCTTCGCGAACTTTTAATTGAATTTGTACAATCTGATGGAAATTTATGCTGTGTCAAAGAACGAAGAATAGAATTTATCCTACATTTTCTATCAACAAGCAAATTTTCTTACAAATTATTAATTTGCTTTATCAGACACGAACTGACATAGCGTGGGTTCATTGCAAGGTAGCCAAGTGCATCGTCAATTATGTATTGTGTAAAATGTATATCTAAGTTCAACCTTCCCCTACTTTCCACATATCAACACTGATGCGTCGTCCTTCTTCCGGTATGCACTCATACATATACAATATATAGCGCGTGTCTAGGGGTGTGTCTATGCTTAATAGAGTATGTCGACTAGAGAGTTGCAAACAAAAGTTGCATACACACGCAAATAGATCAGTGTGCTTTCTCGTAAAATGATGAAAGTTAAGCGAAGCTAAATTTTGTAAAATATTTCTACGCGCACGTGTAAATATTTTTCTTAATGTTTTGTCTTATTAATTTTAACATACTTTTAACATCACGTTTTAAACCAAATTATTTCAATAGTCAATTAAAAACAATTAATAACAATAACATTTTTATAAATATAAATTTTAGTATGCGGCAAAAAAGAATAAAACTTGTTTTATTCCTGTTAATTACATTCAGTATTTGTTTTATTAATAATTTTCTTTCTTTTTCTTATCTATTGTGTTATATTACGTACAGATTTACACGTACATGTATTCATTAGTAAATTCCTATCAACTACGACGTGCTCTAATTTCTATTCTCTGCTATTCTCAAAGATGAGCGAAGCTATAAGATTAAGAGATTAATTATCGTAATTTAACGTTTATTTTATTTTTTCGACTACTTTGACCAGTGTAGGAAGGAATTTCCCTGAAAAATCTTCCGAAGCAAATAACGATAGATTGATAGACCCTAACATTCGCTTTTTCAATTAAATTCCATACTGGCCGACCTTCATCGGTTACTCATACTCCATTCGATCGCGAGATGAATATCCTCGATCGGTATATTTTGTCTGCATGCTCGAGAAAGGTACGTGTCGCCAACAAAGGTCGCCAGAACTTGTCGACTGAAATTTTAATACCAGTAAACATTCGCGAGAAGATTTGTTTCGTGATGCATTGATTTAGAAAATATCATAATATTCTGATAAATTTATATACGATTATCTATAGCTTGAGATAATTCAATGATTTTGTCATATCTGTTGTTATAAATTTTCAATTACAATATGTTTAGAGTTAGCATCCTTCGACAACAAATATACTCGTATATTTCAATA
The DNA here is from genome assembly GCF_000204515.1 of Acromyrmex echinatior. Next base: position 675,598 of record NW_011626981.1, read on the forward strand.
ATATTTAATTGTAGCTAAAAAAAATTTTTATTCTTTTGAATTCGTGAATTATTTAACATACACAATTAAAAAATTTTAATAAATTAAGTATCGATGATATCTATCTATAAAAAAATAATAAAACTTTAATGTTATTTTACTTTAATAGAGTAATAAGTGTCTTTTAAGTCTCTAATTCAATAGAGTAATAAATCTTTTAAGTCTCATTGAAAGTCATGAATTTGAAAAATACATTTTAAGTTTATTATAAAACCTATTAACGAAAGAAGAGTAGATAGCCATTCAGATAGTCATTTGAATTTATCATATATAGACAGAGTTTATAGAATTTCACGAAATAGATATTTGTTTATGAATATAACTTTTTAATATTTATTATATTACACGAATGAATAATCTCAGATAATTAAAAAGATGTAACTATGTGAATTGATTAGAATTTGAGAAATGTTGCAAATTGATTCTTTTAAAAGAAGATTCGTCGATTTAATTTTCTTTTCACAAACGAGTCGCCTTTCACTAAATTATACATCAAATTTCTCAACTTGTCCAACCAATACACGATGCATGATGTCGCTTTCAATTTCTTAATCTCTAAAAAATTTCTTCCTTTTTCTTTCTTGTTTTCCAGATTTTCGAAAGTACTTTACTCGAGTAAAAGTGTTTAAAATGTTTCAAGAAAGTGTTTAAGGGAATCCCAATCTAAAGTATATTTTTCCGGCCATTTAGGAAAGAGAATTTTATACTATATACGTTGTATACTATATATACATAACTAACTATAAGTTTTGTATATATTCAAATATATACAACTAAATATACAAAAAACTAATTTTTTTTTAAATCAAACGATCAAAAATATTTTCTTGTTTAAATATAGATTCAGATGTAATACTTTGGTTTTTTCTGGTGGACGTGACAGCATTAATCTGTACATATCGGAGCACGTATACGTTGCTGTACAATCTCAATCCTCAATATAATACGTGACCAATTTCCTATTCTGAATAAAAATTCACATTGTAAATCTTTGAATTTCAAATTCCTCTGATAAATTGCAACTTATTTTACATTTTCTAAAAAAAATATAAAAATAAAAATAATTAATTTCGAAGAATGAATATTAATTCATAAGAAAATATCTACTCTATTTTTCTAATTTCTCAAGAGAAACTTTATTTTAAGCCATTATCATCTTCTCTACAAATACTTCTATTCATCATACGCATAGTTAACTCTTAATCAAACGTTAGACGCAAAATTGCTAGAGTACAGTATTATCTTTTAACGCAGAACGCCGTGAAATGTGTGCTTTATGAGTCTTCAGTACACGAGAGTGTCGACGATATTTTCAACCCGATTATTGCAAAGACTGTAACGGCGACATTGTCATTGGGTGTGGCGTTGCGAATTTCTTCCAGCTGAAATGACGGAAAGCGGAGATCCTGTCGGACTGAATTCTTGTCACAGAGGGGCCATAATTTCTTCGTCATAAAAGAGATGGCAGGCAGTTTTTTGCGAGGAAAACTTACAGAAATACGGAAATATTCCTTCGACGCAATTCTTCTCTTTCCGAGTTTTATTTCTTCTCTCACTTTCTCTCGTTTATTTCATGTTATATAAAGTTTTTTATTCTTGCAAATTTAAAAATAAGATTTGTGTGTGTGTGTGTGTGTGTGTATGTATTAACGGTGGAGTATCAACATAGTGTTCTAAACTAAAAAGGATGTCAATTTAATGGTTGAATAGTTAAAGTGCAAGTTCAGAACATCAATTTACAATAGAAAATTAAAGAACATTTACAAGTAAATTGTAATCAAAATGTCGACTGTCATTTCTACATTATTCTATTAAATAGTTTTTTCCTTAGAAAAGAATTATTTTATCTTTTGAAAATTCAGTTATCCAAATAATTATCTATCAGTTTCAATAATCATATCAGACATAAAATAGCGTTAAATCGTACTTATGATAACGATTTAGACTGAAGATCTCCAAGTTGCAATAAATCTAGCGTAAAATCAAGTGCTTCGATCTCTAATCCGTGAAGTGCAATTCACTATCCTTCGGGAGCTCATCGTAGCCGCAATCAGGACATCGCATTGCCCCGATCGAAAAACGACATCACTGAGCGACATTTACACATGTGATCGGTGCCGATCACGTTTCGTATCACATATACGAACAGATATAACATCATCGAAATCTACGAGGATTGACAGGAAATATACGCGGGGATCGACGCTTCGACGAATTATTCATGAGAAGAGATTTGTACTGAGATTATTCCACGACATCTGCGCGACACCGTGCTATTGAGAATCCTATTTCTGTACTTTCGATCGAGAAAGGGGCATCAGTCGAGGAATAAATCACGCCTGCGGGAATAACGGTAAATCATTCGTGTAAGGTGTACCTAGCAAAAGAAGTCATTGATTGAATGAGTCAACTGGAGAGAAGCTATTTAATGATGACGATTTAATGATAACGATTTAATAATTTCAGTGAAAATGTGAATGTTAAAGTTATAAGTCGTTGACGCGTTAAGAAGATCATATTAACTATCGGCATGCAAAGCTATAAACATGCTAATAACTATGTTGCAACCGCAGGGATTATCCGACTTGGACATAAATTGCGGAGCAAATCTAGCTTCTAGTATTAAATTTACATTTATTATTATTATTATGTACTATTACGTACTAATACGTACTAGGGTAACTTCGACAAATACGCCGCGCTGGGATTTACGCTGCAGAAGTCAGAAAAAAAAATAGAAAAAATAGAAGGAGTGGGGTAATTTTCTCGCAACTACTCTCTCTATTACATGCCTTTATGTTATATTAGCATAACGTTACAATTTCAGTTTCTTACTGTTAATATTAATAAAATTATTGTGAGTTGAATCGATTTGTCACTGTGTTAAGTAGCACCATCATAAATTATCATCTACATAAAATGATTACTGTAGAAATTACGTGCAAAAGACTTAGTGATTATTTAGTAATACATGAGTACAGAGAACTAGTAAAGCATGTTGTATAACAAAATATAAGTACTTTGTTCTTGTATTCTTTGTTTTGTATATCCTATTTGTTTAGAATATACGACATTTTTAGCGGGCGGGATTTATGCTCAAAGCATACAAAGTGCGCAGATTCAATTCAGTGCACTAAATGCATTACATAAAATATATACCTCATGTCATAACATTTGCAATACTTGTAGGAAGATTGTAATTATTATTTATTACTTTATATACATATTTATTCATTCTTATTCCTTAATGAAACTTTATAAACGCATTTTATAAGTTATTGTGTCATTTTACGTCTTATTTATATGCATTATTTGTAAATTTTTCATGAGCCGTACATATCTCCCTTCCCCTATGAATAGCCATATATCCCATCTTTATGGGATATGCGGCAAAAATGCAAGGGTTTAAAAAAGTTCATTTTTTAATACGAAATATAAATATTTCAGATTTCTAATATTTTTTTCATAATAGTAGACAATACAAAGTTTTTACTGATATAATTCGTTTACTTTAAATATAGTAAATAATACTTAATAAATTAAATTTTCGATAGACATGGTGTATATACCGAAGTTACCCTATGTTGTCTACATTTGAACGTTATTATTACTATATATTTGCGAATATTATATTGTATATATATATGAAATACAAGTTTAACATTTTTTTATTTTTTTAGACATATATATATGTATATATATTAGGTGTTGGAATTAATTCGTAGCGTTTTTTAATGAAAGAATGTTATTTATTTCACATGAGCATTAAAAAATACATTAATGAAAGTACTTCCCATCACTTGTAAAACGCTACGAATTAATTCCAACACCTAATATATATACATATATATATGCTTTGTTATCTCTATTTTCAAAAATATGTTTTATGTCATAGTTGGGAAACCAAAATTAATTGATTTATTATAAATTTACATTAATAATTAAAAATTTTAATTAAAAATTTTTTTGCAGCACTGCTGATTAAAAAGATTTAAGTTGTGCAAATTTAGAATCTCTGAAGTTACCCATTACAAATTATTTTTAATTATATATTTGAATAAAACTTGACACTAATTGTTCTTGACACCAATGTTCTTTCATAATAAATGGCTCTCTACATCATCCTTTCTATACAGTAGTTTTAGTAACGTCATTATCCTAAAAAAAAATTAAGAAAAGTGTTTCTTAAAGCCTCGAACAAAGTTTGCGAAATGGTAGGATACTTTAACGATCTGCTGTTTCTTGAATTTTCACTATTCAATACTTTAATGCCGTCACGTAATCAATCGTTTACAGTGCGAGACGAAAGAGCCCGCGGGATACTTTCGCAATGTGTTTTGAGTGAACATATGTAGAAATGTAGGCCTCGGTCACGTTATCAGAATCAGATCAACAAGATCTGAAATAAATTTTAAGGATGGCAAACTCGTAGGACTTTTTTTATTTTTCTCTTAGATAGAATAAACACATTTGATTTTTTAAATCTAGATCGTGATAACTTTTTATAACTTTTAATCTACGTTATTTTCGAAATATATTCGATACATAAAGGTGCATCAAGCTCCTTAAATAATTTACATTTAAGACATTAGATCATTAAAGTATTTTCTCGACACTTCAATTAAAAAAGTCACTTATTAATTGATAAAATATCGTTTATCATAATAACAGTAAATAAAACACAAATATACCCTTAGTATAAATGACGTAATATTTCAAGCAAAAAAATAAAAGTGATAGTTTAACCAAAACGTACGTATTAATAATATCTATATAAATAAATCTGCGAAGAAACTTGTAAGTACAGTAAGACAAAGTACTATTTATTTTATTAGAAAATTTACACATGAAGAATTCAAGATTACTTTTCCGGTGCATTGTCAGCTTTAAATGCAAATTTGTCGCGTAACAGACTCTCGTTACACGCCAGCCGCAACGATTGCAATGCGGGCTTTATGCACTTGCTGGACCACGCGCGCACACACGTGCAACCGCATGCACACGCAGCGTCACGTGCAGAAGCATGCGCGAGGCATGTCCGTCTGTACATGAGGCAAAGAGGTACGACTGCAGAAAATGAAAGTTGAGATTCCACGGCGTGTTGTTTCGTAACCAGGGTCACGCTTAGAAAGGCGACGCTTAGTATTTAAGCTCCTAATATTATATGTTTGTGTGTGTGTGTGTGTGTGTCGCGACTTCGAACAAATCTGTATTAGACGCAAACAACCCCTTATTATAGAATCTTCAAGGCAAATACTTTTCGAAAATTTTTCTGTTCATCGCGTCTGTTCATCGTTTGTGCATTAATAATTATTGAAAAAAAATTACGATTTGAAGTTTAGCGACAGTGATAATATTGAAGCGAATAATTTTAAAAGCGTGACATTTCCAACAAACTTTAAATGTTAAAGCGAAGTTTACGTGACATTAATTAATATATTTTTGTACATATTTATTCTTATCTTAAAATATTGACTTTACTTCACACTATTCTATACAGAATATAAATTTCTAAAGTGCTCTTTTTCTAATTGAAAATCAATAACTTAAAATTATTACAGATAAATGTGATAGAAAGAAGTTATTAATAATATTAAAAAATTTATAATAAAGTTTATATTTTATGAAGTAAAGTAAAGTATTAATGTTCAAGGTATATATGTATTCGAAAATTTTTACTCAAATTAAATTTATTTAAATTAAACTTGAAAATAATTCATTAAAATAAACGATTTTTACAAGGTTGAAAGAAAAAGTGTGAAAAAGGAAAGAGACGTTTCTCAATTTAAAACTCACATATTGTACGTTTATCCGTTCAAGGTTGACTAAGTCGATTGGACAATTTTATTGGATATCGTAGAAATTTTATTGCTTAAATCAATATTAAAAAGTGTTTCAAAGTTCAAGGTTATCATATGAGCGTACATTCGTATTATATAGAGCATATATTCGTATTATATAGCGTGATAACGATCAGAAAAAACAGAACGACTACATCATGCTAACTTGGGAATGATATTCGGCAGATATAAATAATTTACTTTTTCTGACTTATTTAACAGAGACCGCTTTTTAGAAATTTTAAGAGACAATCAAAATTCCTTATTCCGTATTTAAATTTACATTAAAAGTATTCACTATGATAATTAATTTTCCAGAATTTACAATTAAGAATGAAAAAAGTATTATTTATTTTAAATATATCTGATCAAAAAATATACATATATAAAAGTTAAAGATAGCATTTTTTTAGAGTAATATTATTCCAATATATTAGGTGTTGGAATTAATTCGTAGCGTTTTACAAGTGATGGGAAGTACTTTCATTAATGTATTTTTTAATGCTCATGTGAAATAAATAACATTCTTTCATTAAAAACGCTACGAATTAATTCCAACACCTAATATTTCAGTTCTTTAATGTAGAAATTTAGCATTCCTCCAATCTTATAATTAATTGAAGCGTATCTCATAATTTAAATATATTTAAGTAGGATTTTTAAGAAGTATTACGTCTGTTTCGAAAATTTGAATAAGAAAATTTTTATCGCTTTTCTTGTTATTTCTTCATCGGAAATCTGCTTAATTAGCGCATAATAATATTCGAGATTAGTTTGAGGAGGCAGTAATCTGTCAGTCCGAACGCCAACCTGTCATCCGCAAGCTGCCCTCTTGCACTCAAAGCACCGGTTTCCTAACGACCGCTTCGAATGATATAAAATCGGAGATCAATCCCCGTGCCGTTTCCAGCATAGGAACGATGGTGTTCTCAACATTATCGGCATTTTCGAGAGAGAAACCGCACGCTATTGGACCAGCTAATTACCTGTCGTCTATCGTGAACGCCTTTGAGAGACTTTATGTGCCTTATTTCACTTAATAAACCAAAAATTGATACATGTTGCATGAAATTATATGGATATATGTATATATTTTCTATTGATATCAGCAGCTGCTTGTAATTTATTTCAGAGAAGTTATTCTTTCTTTTTTTGTAACGTTACAATATCAAAAAGTATGACACTGATTCGTACTTTCATGTTTTTTAAATAATTTATTATTTAAAAAATATAAAAATTGCAAAGCTGAAATTTTGAAAAATTTAAAATTGGACACGTTTCTAACATAAGTTTAAAAGTTAATTAAAAATAAATTAAAAGAAATTAAAAGAATTTAAAAAACCTTAGATATTATTTTGTATACCGAAAGGACAAAACTGATGATAAGTATTGTATAAATAAAAAAAAAGATATTCTTATAAATAAATAACTTAATTATGTTTCGATATTAAAATTCAATTATTAATTCATGTATCAAGAAATCAAGAAATACTAACAGCAATTTCTCATTTAATAAAATGATATTATACTACTTTCTCCAGAGCGGCCTTGGCAAAGTAAACTGGATTCGTTTCACGATACATTTCTCTCGTCTTACTCTCGCTTTATCACGGCCGGTGATCAGTCAGTTATAGAATTAAGTCCTACTTTATATATACTGTCGACATTATACGATCACGCGTATTTGGCAGACATAGAGAGAATTTAATGTTAAAACGTTCTAATGATGTTCATTAAATCTAAACTTTATTTCACATAATATAAATATGCCATTTAAGCATATAAAAACGAAAATCAAGTGTATTAATAATTCGTGCATTAATTCGTGCATATTAATTGCCTGTATGGACACTATTTGCATAACAAAATCTGTTGCTGAAACGATACTTTTGCAAAGCTTAATTTTTCCCAATATTAAAATATTTCCAATATACCTTCAATGAATATTACAAATAGTTAGAAAAGAGAAATTTAAATGCTCTACACAAGACTTATTCATTCAATTATAACGTGCAAATTTATCAAAGCTAAATTAATCTGTTTGATTAAGCAAAATTTACTTCGTGATAAAATGTGTAATCAACTTAACGGATTTAACCACAAATAAATTGGTTGAATAGTTGATAAAATTTTCTTTAAATTAAATCGATTACATGGTTTACCGCATCGCACTGCTCCGCAACTACAATTTAATTCCGATCCTTTACTGCTCTATCGATCGTTTGTTTAGTCAGAATTGATTTACAAACATACAAAAAAATCATAACAGGCGTGATACTTCTATGAATAAAAAAAATTTGCTATTTTTTGAATTGTCATATAAATATCGTTTGCAATATTTATTCAATTATCGCTTACAATTGTAAAAAATTTAATAGTTATTTTTATAAATAACTGATTTTTATAAATCACATGTGATGGAATAATCAAATAGTAATTTCTTATTTATTATTTTCCCACAATAAATAATTGCAAAAGCGCGTTCTATCGGATTTGGCAATACTTTCAAACGACGTGGCATTTACAATCTGTTTTATAATTTCTCAGTGAAACATTTAATTTTACACGTACATTCGTGTAATTAACAGCCGTAATCGATTTACGATCATGTGTTTTAATGCAATCCAATCTATTTTTGGGGCAATTTTAATTTACCAAGCGCGTTGGCGCGCGAAATCATTTCCAATAAATCACGTAACCGATTTACACTTTAAAATTCCACGCGAATCGGTGAATCGATCGAATTTCGGTGGTGGTATTAAATTGATTACATGCTCTGCAGCAGCACCATGGCTGTTTCATAGGGGCGGACAGGTGCGAAGTATCCCCCGGCATCTTCCTCGCACAAAGCGAGGATAATTCTGGCCTTTCCAGCGCGTACATACAGCGTACAGACTGAATGGGAAAACGAGCCGACTGAATCTTCGGTCGGTGAGTCGGGAAGACTTGATCGCACTTAGGCGGGCCTTCGAGTCGCACAGCCGGAAACGATCGCGTAATAATGCCCGTTTTGTCTCCAAGTGCTTATCAGCCTCGGCCAGATCTCCAACTTGGAATTCATTCTGAAAGCACTCACGGTGCATTGCCTTGACGAGTATGTAATAACGACTCAACTGCCGTTAACTGCGACGTATGAGCGATTTCTCTCCAACAAAGAGAAAGAAGAGGAAGCAAACAAGCACATTTCTCATTTAGATAAAAGAGGTAAAAAGAAACTAACAAAATATTGATTAAAACATGTATGTTATACGAAAACAGTTTTGTAAAATACGTCAATTTGTTAAGACACAATCGATCTCTATGAATGACGATCATTAGGTATAATTAGGTATAATTTAAATATTTTGTGTAATTACATTATATGTATATATTTTGTATTATATATCATTTTCATCAATTTTTAACGTAAGTTTTTTTTGTGATTTTTCAATAAAACTTGAATCAATTTTAATTATTTGGTAGAATCACTATTAATTATTTCCTTGTGTCGAGACAATTTACAGGAAGGGCTTCTGGTAAAGACGGTCGGCCTGAGATCAGAATGCTAATGCGAGTCCCGCGAGCCCTACGTGTGCCGACATTCACGCTAGATTATCGTCTACGAGCACTCCTCGCCTCTGTCGAGTAGACTGTATAACAGTCGCATTATGTTGTGCAGGAGACGGCCAGTGAGAGTGTATGCGGTAGATACTTGGCGTATTCGCGCAAGAAGCGTAATTAAGACCAGGCCCGAGTTCTCCTGTCTCCATTTTGCTGTCTGTCTCGACGGCGAAATCGGACTCGAGGCTGAAGGCATGCTAGTTAATGCGACAAGTTGTAAGTTACATCGTCTAATACGCTGTTGGATCTACTCGTAAATCCTGTCTGCGCTTGCTTAATTAAGTTGGATGCTCCGATTATCCATTACCAATGTCTCGAAGCAAACCGCGTAAAATTATTTCGTATGCCTCTATCTATCTGAAATTCATATATATATATTGCAAGAATATCTTATTATAATAATAATTAATAAAATAAACAAATCGTTTTTTAAATATTTAATTAGTACTTTAGTTATTCTCGAATAAGTAAAATATTTTACTTATCATGCTTTAAATTTATAAGAAGAGTTGTTAAATAGTATAAATCATTTTAAAAAATAATGCACATATCAAACTTGGAAAAATTTATTTTATAAATATGATTTTTTGTGTCTTAAGTAACAAAAGAGTTTAAATGACGAGATTCGCGCGAACATTCGTACCGTTACTTGCATCTTCAGCTACTCGATTACGCAAATGCATATTCTGTTACAAACTGCGCATCATGCAAAACCGCACAGCTGCCTAACTTGATTAATTAGTGTTTATACGAACGAACTTCTATTTCAGGAAATTGTATAAACTGATTAAAAGTTTGAAATAGCTACAGTCAGGAAACAAACGAATGCCTCGTTGAAGCATCGAAAAAACGAATCATCTGTTTTTTATTTAATTCTTATATTTTAAAATCAATTTTTTTAGTACAGTTTAATATTACAATTTTTCCTTACTGATTTCTTTCACATTAATTTAATCTGACTTTTATTGCACCTTTTTAATTAACGTTATTGTATGATAACAAAAATCCTATTTTTGTTTATTTATAAATTGTTAAGTTTGTATTACAAAAATTTCAGGATGAGTTGATATTCACAGAAGAGAAATAGAAAGGATAAATAGAAGTGAAAGTCAATTTAACTTGATACCATCTGATTGCAGCTTCGGCTGCTCGTCGAAGTGTAAATGTAGAGTGATAGAAGATGTTTGCAGAATCGAAATTCTATTTGCGAAGTGAAATGGTCTGATTACAAATCTATTCTACTGCACGCAACATGTAACGCAAGACACTATCGTATTTACTGTCACTAAACTTCCGGAAGAGAATGCACGCAATTCAATTTCACTTTGACTCTTCTTCGTCATTTAATATACACACATGTCAACAATAATTCATTTATCTGCACTACAATTTATTACTGTTGATATAAAAATTCTATTGAAAAGCAAGCGTTTTAGAATTGCTATATTCAAAAATTATTATCATATTTTTTTAAGTTAAAAACTGAAATAATAACATGTTATTATTTTCGAATATAATGCAATATTTTTCTTCCATTCATTCATACTATTATTATTGTATCTATTTTGATTTTCCAATATTTTGATTCATTTCTCTCTACATTTCATGTTTTAAGCACGGATCTATAATCAACCAAAAATAAACAGCATTAGAGAAACAGTTTGGAAGCAATGCTCTCTACAGGATTTTAAATATTTGCTGGTCAAATTTATACGAAATGTGCAATGCTTGCCATCACAAAATTGAATGCAAATTGCATCGCTGTAAAATGAAGTACAGTAATTGCGCAAAGTGCTTCGTCGATTCACACAAACTTCTCGATATATAGTCAAGTAATTTCTAATATGCTAATAACTGTATAAATGCTTTGCAAATTAACTAAAAATAAGCAACTGATATGCACAAGCAAATGCGACTACAAATGAACCAAGTTAAACAGAAAGCTTGAATAAGGAAAGCAAGCAGTTGTCAGATAGAAATGTGTAGCGTTTACAGAATTAAAGTTTGTTTAAATATTAGATAAATATTAGACAAATTATAGATAAAAGAAAACTAGGTCATATTTCTATAAACTATGTGGAATTATGGTGAATAGTGCTAAACTTAAACATTTTTAGACTTTAGCATTTCTCAAAAACTTTTTATATATAATCTATCTTTTGTAAAAAATTGTAAATAAACAAAAATTTTATATATTATATAAATATAATTTTTATATAACAATTTAAATAGTAAAGGTAAAACATAATTTAACATAAAAAGTTTTAAATCTAAAAATTTACATGATTATTTTTAATGAACAAAAAAGATAGAATGTCTATTTTCAAAGTATGCGTAAAATTTTTGTGAATAACATTAAGCAAATAATTTAAATATAATTTTATGTAAATGTAATTTCTACAAAGATTTGCTAATAAACTTAAAAATATCTAAAAAATTTTTGATTATTTTTCAAGAAATATTTCCAAAATTTTAATTAAATAATGTAAAATACATAAGTTAAAGTAAAAACGTGCTTCCTATTGCAAAATCTTAAAATTTGTATCAATATTAAGTATTAAGTGTTTAAAATATTAGAGATGATTAAAATATGTTGACTGTCAATATTCTTTAATAAATTAGCATCAACACGTAATGTTATACAAAAGATATCTAGTTTTAAACTTCTTACGAAGATCAAGATTAAAGGACTTGCAACCTTTGAAAATAATGCAGTTTAATAATATAAAGTTACAGAGAAAATTGCATGTTGAATTAAAAAATATTCACCCGGTTATATTCAAGTTACAATATCTACAGGACCATCTTTACACGCTAACACATCTCACGTTATTTTTTACGCATGACGTGACTAATGCGCTCTTCCTACGATCAAAAGAACTCACAAAGAGCAATGTAAAAGATATAAAAAATTAAAGTGATGCATATATTATATCATGAGAATGTTATACATTGCTGTTAAGATGAAAGATTATTTAACCCTTTTCCTGTTTCATTTTTATTCTTGATAAATAAGAAAGAGATAAAGCTCTTATGTACTTATACACATAACGATATTATAAGAATTAAACAGAGATCCAAGATACAAAATACCCTCTTTTTCCAAATTATCTTTGATATGTCCGTAAAACGTTGCAAGTCTCATTCTCTCTACAGCGTATGAAATAAATATTGAATCTAAATGCGCGCGTATGTAAAATGAATATTGAAACGACGTACTTTGAGCAAACAGTTATTTGCAGTGCGGACTGGAAAAAACACCATCACGTTTTAACGGTTAAATTAATTTTCCTCTCTTTTTTATTGAAATTTATTCAATATTGATTTCTTCCACAATTTTAATACAGCATTCGTAAAAGAAAACTTATAAGATTTATTTCTACTATAAAAGAAAATTATTTTTATTGCTTGATTTATAAAAAAAGGTTAAGATATTCAATTTTAAATAGTTTATGCTTGTTAAAATATTCATGAAGCAAAATAATGGAGAAATAATTTTATTATTTATCCGCCTTTGTGATTTAATTTGCTAAATAATTTGCATAAGCGTTCTGCACGATAATTAATGATATCGATAATTAATAATATCAGTAAAATATTTATTCTCTAAAACAGGATAATCAACCTTTTTTATCTAGCGTGTTATTATAAAGATTTAAAATCTTTAATGTGCCACTCTGTTATAATTAAACAGAAAAAGAGACCATAATTTTATTTATATTATACTTTCTTCTCTTGCATTGAAAGCAAAAAACTTTCTACAGTTTAACAAAGTTTATTTCTTTCACTGTGTTGTGTTTTACATTCGTTTAAAAAAAAAATTATATTACAAATGAAAGACATACAGAGTAAGTAAAAAATTAAAATATTAACTCTTAAGTACTAAAATAAAAAATAATAACACTTTTACTGAGATTGGTTCCTGGGACATAGATTTAAAAAAATTGGAATAAAAACACAGAAGTTTGATAAATCTATTTTTTTAATCATACTGTTATAATCAGTCTTTACGAAAGTACTTTATGAAAATACAGATTTAGCGTGTTTTTTACATGGTCCCACTTGAGGGTTAATCAAAGGTTATATGTGTTTTATATATTCGTTTTCGAGCTTAACATATTATTCTATTTTTGTTATTTGATTAGCTATCGAATAAAATTTCTGAGAAAGTTATCCTACAGGCAATCAATGACAAAATCTTTATCATATGACAAAAACGTAGCAATAAAATATCAGTCTAAAGCTTTTAGCACGAAAATAGAACAAACGTATCCGCAAGTATAAAAAATAGATTTTAGAGTACGGTTGTTATCATTTTTAAAAAAATTTTTCTCTAACAGCAAATGCTTCTTTAAGCGTGCCACTGGTGGCACGCGCTTATCGTAAGTTGGATATCTCTGTTCTAAAAACATAAAATAAATCGTGTGTATGAAATACATTGAACATCGTAAAATTGAAAATGTAATTTTTGAAATAAGGTTTTATTAAAATATTGGGTCATCTAAAAAGTATCCGCGGTTTTTTATGACCCAATATATTTTCATTTGTTTTACGATTCCTGGTACTCAGCGATGTAATTAAAGACCGAATATTATCATTTACAATTTATAAAAATAAGAAAAAAATTACTTTAGTGCATATAAAAAAATTATTAAAACAATTCCAAATTTAGAAGAGTTTTAATTTATAATTTTATACAATACTATATATACTTTCTATAATATTTTTATTTATCCTTCTTTATTTATCTTTCATTGAAGAGCTAAATCTTTTTAAGCGCTATTATAAGCGCTAAAATAACAAAGAAGTAATTAACTAAATTGCATCGTTATTACACCGCACTTTTAGATATATTCCATAAGCTAAAAAAACCGCAAATCCATCACTGTATACAATAACGTATAGTTTTAATTTAATGCGTGGTGATTGCTCTCGCGATTGCGATAAAAGCGTGCACACGATGGAGATATTGATCGCTATATGTTACGCGAAAGACTCGATAATTTTTGTCGACTGTCAACGTTGCTGGTGAACAATAACGCAAGGGTAGACAATCGTCGGACAGATATCGGAACGCGCACGTTTGCAATTTCACCGCGATTTCTCGCAATCGTACGCGCGTTTGTTCGGCGCGCAAATGCAGTACAACGCTTACGCCCTCGTTTTATATGGGCGACGAATTGACCTGTCTGGACTTCTGGAAAAATCTAGACAACTCGAAAAGCGCTGGCAATGCGGCTGACGAGATTGTTCGCACGCACAACAATAGAGTGATGAATTGCTCACTTTTGCAATTGGAAGATGTTCTCTCTGTCGAGTTGAAGACAGATATATAATTTATTTTGAATGCTGTTTGGATGACTTGAGTAATTTTTCAACCATGGAGAATGAACAAAACACTTATTAAGTAAAAAAAAGAGAGATTATACTTAAAATTTTTTAAACAATTAAAAAAAAATCAATTAATAGGGAAAAAATTAAATTCAATTTTTAAATAATGTTTGTAAGTAATGATAGAAGTTTTTAAGTAATGATAGAAGATTAAGCACACATACCACGTGCCTCTTCTAATAAATATTTAACAATTTCTCATGTTTTGCATCTTTTCTCTGAAAAAAAAACTCATCTTTTATTTCTTAAAAACATAATTAAAAGGAGAAGAAAAAAATAAATCAAACGCTTTGATAAAAAAATCAGATCTCAATTAAAAAATCGAGGATTCGAGGATATTTGTGATTCTTTATTTTTCATTCTTAATAAAAGAATGAGAAACTTGCAGTTGATATTTTTCTATTGAAAGTGCAACGTTTCGAATCAGTCCATATATTCCGTTCCTCCATTCTTTATTTAACTGCAAAATGTACCGAATAAATCATCAATCTTAATTATTGCAGTATATGCATGCGAATATTCATGACAACAAACATGCATCTGTACTCTCTTTGATGTAAAATTCCACTCGAAAAATGGAATAATTACATAATCATTCAAATTAGACTTTTTGTTCATATGCAGTGAATTTTTCCACTCGATGTTATGGAGAGTAAATATTTTCGCTTCTAATTAAAGAGTGAACTAAAAACAGTATATAGCAAGCAAGAAGAAATTCGATAAATGAGCTATATTAATCGTCATATTAATGATATATTTTGTTGAGTCGATATTACATAGAAACGTCGACTTATTTAAAAGATAAAATGCTAATAAGATAAAATGCTACTTACACAGAATTAAATTTTTTTTTTCTTAGGTTCAGACCTAATTTTATATTAAAGTCATCTTGACTGATGTTTCACTTCAAACGAATAAAATATTAACTATGATTGATCACTGCATCTCGAGTGACAGTATTTTCACTATCGATTGAGAAGTGAATTTTCATTCATTTTAAGTGAGATTTTATTTTGAAAAATTTAAAAAGTCTATGCACATGCACAGTAAACTTATGACGGAGACAAATGGTGTTTTCGAAAATGTTTCAGGTGGTGTTTGTGACTACGCATAATCGTTTAAGCGGCATCGGATTAGTGTAGCATATCGGTACTTCAAGGGCAAATCCTGCTTAAACTTCGCGCGTATAGTATATCGCGCCCACCTCATGAAAATTTCATAAAAATTTGCATGAATGGGACGTACCTGCGAAAACCGTGCATTATTTGTCTTTGTCAAGCCGTTCTACAGCGACTTCGGGAGTACTCGTTTGTGCGGCCCACGCGCAAATGCATTTCCCTCTGAGAGACAGCCGGTCCATTGCAGTGATATCTTAAGTACCGTCGACAATTCTTTTCATCTCGACCATATCTGTCTCTGCTCTTACGCCCGTTTCCTAAGTATCGTCGGAAAATCTCTCGAACTAAAAATTCAGTGAGAAAAAAATGCGAGAAAAAAATTAATGAAAATTACACAAAGCAGATTTTTCCACATTTCTGACATTCCGTATATCAAGAAAAAAATTACAATATTTGTAATTATGTGCATTAATTGAAGCAGTAATGAATTGTGAAAAATGAATGCAATCTTAAATTAACAATGTATAATAATACGCTTGGATAATCATATAACTGACTATATAATTGTTCATGTTATATAATCTTTTTTACTGTTTTTATATAATTTGAGTATTGTATCATTTCTTATTTAGTTCTATATATTTCATGTAATTTAAATAAGTAATATGTAAAAAGACTGATTCTCAGTATATGATTTGTAATCCGCCAATTAAACTAAACATTAATTTTGATAATGTTATATTAAATAATTATTCATTTTTATTAATCCATAATTGGAACATATGAATTCTAGTAACTAGAACTTTTTCTAATTTTTAAATAGTAACCATTTAGTATGATTTTATGTTTCACGATCTTATTTTTTACAATTTTGTTCTTGAATAGTTCTTTAAAAAATTAAAACTATTAACGAAACTTTTGTCAATCCTAAGAACTTCCTCTAGCATCCTTTAGTATCGAAAAATGTTTTCCCGTTATGAGTAAAATTTATATAATTTGTAGAAATTTTGGAAAATATTTACGAAAACATTTATCTTAGACAAGATTAAATAATACTGTATAAAACTCAAGTACAAAATTCAAGATTTACGATGCAATATTAAATTTAAGAGCATACGATAATGCGAAAAAACTCACAATGCAAGAATGAAGGAGCAGCGAGTAAAACTTATCAGAGTCTGTCGCCGGACATCGGAGTGCAGCCGACAGCGTACGAGGATTTGATTGGATAGGTCGCTCGATTGCATATTGCATTCGACGAATATCGAAACCCCTTGTGCTCAATTAAATCCACGACAGCGCGGCCGATGGAATATCGAATTCGTAGAGTTAAATCGCTGGGCGGTAAAAAAGGAATTGCGTTTGCAAAATCATTTCACTAAAAAAAAAGTATGGATAAAGAACAAGGGAAAGGAGAAGAAAAATATTGACACTATGCAGAGTGTATCGATAATTTCGGCTTCTTTCTACAGTGTTCCCATTATGTCGCACATCTTTTGAACTATTGTAAATGATTCTTTGTCAACACCCATTATAACAAATACTATATTTTGCCCGTCATTCTATCAGCATTTTTCGATAAACGAACAAAAATAACATTATACATGTTGATTAGAATGTAGTATTAAATTCATATTGATATATCGATATTATCAATTATATATATTACTTTTATCGGAATCATAATAAAATTATATATGCTCTTATAGGATATTCCTTGGAAAAGTTGATTCTATTCAGAAACCTTTCTACCACCATATACGTTCCATTGAATTTTAAAGTTTCCATGACTATGTAACAAAGTTTCTCTTGCAGAAATTCAATGTACGCTCGTAAACTAAAGAAAATGTTTTAATAGTAAAAAAGGTAAATCTCTTTTTATTCTCAAGTTATTAAATCGAATCATATTATTTTTTTCGCTGAATAAAAATGGAGTTGAATTAAATGTTTTTTAATATTATTAATTGCGCTTACAAATATGAGTCGCACTTTCATTAAATTCATTCGATCATAATACAAATATATATAAAGCTTTTATTGTATCTATTTTCTCAAAATATATACTATTCCTAAATAAATGTGAAGTTTAATTATTATATAAATAACAATAAACAATGTAAATTATACAAGAACGTTAAATTGATAACAATACAGAAATAATATTACATTTTCATACAATATAACGCTTCAATTTGGTAATGCTCGAAATAAAATTTGTAAAATTTATCGAAACATGCATTATAGTTCGACGTTAATGTAACGTCAAAAATATATAAATCATTGTTTGTTGATTTCGTCGATTTCTATATAATATCGACCAACCGCGTCATAGAAATTTGAAAGTGTGGGAATTATTTGATATGTGCGAAATGCCAGACTTTTACTAGGAACAAAGAGAAATTAAATTATCGCCCAATTCTGTGCAAAACGAATCGCTAGAACAGGTATTACTCAGGTTGAAAAATCCATCCGTGCGTCACGACTGTAAAAGCCGCGTCAAAGCTTTGAAACAGAAAACCGATAGGAACAACGTGAAACTATCCTATGTTGATCCCGTTCGATTTTACGTACTTGCCCAACTTTCATCACCATTTTCTCTGTATTGCTTATTTCTCGTCGAATCTCACCCGGATTTTCCAGTACTGTATTCTTTTATCTAACAATTCCCGACATACATCAAAGTAAATGTTGTTTCGAGTTCCTTTAAACGTTCCGTTTCGTAATATCTTTTTTTTGTGTTAAAAATATATTTTAATATTTCACATGAAAGATTCATCAAAATAGATTTTCCATGTATTTAGAATGTTATTTTTATCAAGATGAGAGATAACAAATTTAATACATGTTTTTAATTGTTTTTTATTTATCTTTTAATTACCATCTAATTTTTAATCGCGATTTCATCTTATATTATTTCACGATATTCACATTATTCTTATAATTATTGATTATATATAAGAGTTACGCTAATTCATTAAAAAGTCAAAATCGACGGTATTAAGTTAATGTTGACAATCATAAAACCATGTGTCGTGATAACACGTACTATTTAGAGCGTGTTGTTGATGTAGTCCCATGTATGTCCGATCCTGAACGATTCACTACGGTTCAGTGCAACTCAAGCTCGGAACAGAAGCAGGGCATCGTGACGTCAATGCATGCTTCCCTAAACCTTTGTCATCGCATTACAGACGATCAATGATAATTTTGTTGCTGTTGAGAAAACAAAATCTACGTGAATGTGATTTTTGATGTGTCTTTTTCCATCTGCACCATTTGCATAAAATATTGCAAAATTTATGTTTGTTTTTCGCAAAGAAAAGTATTAATTTTTTATAAATTTTTATAAGCTATTATAATTAAATTATTAAGCTGAATGCGTTTTAAATAATTATGTTAATTTTTAATAATAAGAAGCAATATATTTTATTATTCAGAGAATTTTTTTCAATATTAACTTTACTTCTAAAAAAAAATTAGTACCGTTTATCCTAGAAATTATGCATAAGTATTGCATAATTTCTCCCCTATTTTTCTATTCTGATCGCAATCTATAAAAAACAACTTATCACCGATATTACGATATACGACCATTTTAGCATAAAAGCATTCTTTCTTTCTCGTTTTTTTTTCTCTGTACTCGCATTCCATCACATACGCATACGAATAAAATCTATTTTTCCTATTCGAGAAAGAAAACGAGATAATGGACGCCACAGAAAAACGTTGATTTCCAATTAAAGAATCTCATAAACGACAAGAAAAAACCGGTTACAGATATTGTTCAAGGTGAATCGCGATTTACCCGCCAAGAGATCGAATCTGGTTCTGCTTTTCTCGCTGTCCTCGTAGCCTTCGAGGTCATCCTCATAATCTTCGTAATCCTCAAGGACAAGACGGTGGTCCCCATCATTGCCACTGACATTTCGCGAGACAAGATTGTTGCTGGGTGGACCTCTCTGAGTGGCCTGTCGGATGTGGGCCCGATGATTGTTACTGAAGAGGACCGACGGAGGTGGTGGTGTTGACAGCTGAGAGCCTTGAAGACGACGCTGAAGGTAACGGGCCAAAAGTGCTTGTACCGCGTCTGTCTCCGCCGTGCCTGGAAGACAGAAAGAGAGACTCGCTCTCGTGATCAGTCGACAACATCTTCCCGATTTTACGATATCCCGCTGAGTCCTTACATCCGCATTCTTACATTTCATTCTTCTCCTCTCGTCTTATCTCGATTTTTCGCCATCCATTTTTCTTTTCTTTTCTTTTATTCTTTTTTTTTTCTTATCGTCAGCTTTCTCTCAGTTTTCTGCGACGTAACAGTGCTCGCATTTCGCGAGATTGGAGATAAAAGAATTCGAGGCTCAATTCGAGGTCGTTGCCTGTCGAGGAGTCCTTCTTCTTGTACCATGTACGAAATGCATCGCGTGTGCATCCTCGTGCAAGCGTTAAGATATGTGCGATCCACGTTTTGATGAGAAAAGTTCGACGATGGGTATAATCCCTCCTGCACGGTGGTGGATCAATAGAGAGATGCGGACTCGTTAGTTATTTTTTCAGAAAAATAATTGTGCGAGCAGAAAGACAGAAAAAGATATTCGCAGCCACCAGAAAGATCAAAATAACATAGAAAGGCACAAGACTTTCTAGTAGAGATAAATAATTTAAATTATTTTAAATGTCATTGCGAATAATAATCATGATGTGTCAAGAGTATTTCAGCACATGAAGCAAATGTCATTATCATTATTAAATTGTACAAAATATATGATCAATGATAGCAATGATAGATGACACTAAATGATACAGTGATTAAAGATGTATGGGAGAAATGATTAAAGATGATCCTTGCTTTCAAAGTGTATGAACCAACGTAAACACAAGCGAGCGTGCTTATAATGCGGAGACAATATGCGGTAGAATACTCGAGTCTGCAGGATGCTTCATTAGGATCCCTGCCTCGTTTGCGTTTGATGTTCCAAGAGCTTTCAGGAATCATTGTTTAGCTTCAATGTATATACCATTTGTAGTTACATCAAGGAGATAGAACAAGATGAATGGAATTACAAATCATTCGACATTGCGAATCGAAGATGTGACACTGATTAGTCAACATCATAATACTATATGTTACGCACAAGAAAATGAGGAAATCGCTAATTTAACTTCATTATTACATTTATTACTATAATTCAATTACGCAAACCATTACCACACACTCATAAAGTTTTTTAAAGAAATATCTATCAAAATCTGTATCGAATTCTGTATAGTATAAATTATTTATTAGGATAAACTAATTGTTTACATCGTATCATAAGTGTAATTTCAATTTGAAGATGTTTACAACGTTTTTGACAGTGAAATGTAAATAATAATCGGTATAAAATGTTAAATATTTACATTTTACATAGTCCAAAGTGTTATAAGCACCTTTAAAAAAAATCACAGCCATAATATGATTTAAATACAAGGTTTTTTAAACAAATTTACTTTACCATTTTTTAAACAAAAATTTTTTTAGTTTAAAGGATACTTATATAATAACTTTTATTATGTTTCTATTAAGATACAAATATAAACAGATTGTTATTACCTATATAACTTCTGCTAAATTTAATTTTGTTGAATTAAAATTATAAATAGTTAATATAATTCTGCTAAATTTTATTTATGTGCAAACGTGTTGCTAATTATAAATGTTACAGAAGTTCAAAGAAGTAACGGATAATTATAGATGCGGTGGACTAAACGACGATGTCGTGAGAGTTGTTGGAGGATTTGCGGCGACAAGAAATCCAATTTTCGGTAAAGTCCAGCACGAAGGACGAGTGCAATTACATCGATTTCTACCAGTAAGCTTGTGCGCCAACACTGCCGTAATTGAATTGGATCAATTGTATCGCACGAATCCTATCATTTCTTCCCTCGATCCCGTTTCTACTTTTTTATCTGAATTCTTTTTTGTTGAATGAAGACGTCCGTCAAATTGTTATTCTGAGCAGCAGCTTCATATAATTAAATCCTACAAGTAAACGTTGATCCCATTATGAAAAAGCATCTGACAAACTGGCGGAAAACGAGCGATGCCGTGCATTCTGTTTTCTTGTTATATTTCGCGCAAGTTGGAAAATGCACGCTCGGATTGACCGCAAAGGATCAACCTTCCGGCATGGAGGTGATGCCCCGACAAGGATTTTCAGAGTCACCTCCGGAAACCTTTTGCTTGGTGCGAATCTTGTTAGCCTTGCTTTCGCGCGTGGACTAATTTGACAAACGTACATTAAAGTAATTGACAATTTACTTGTACCACGCAGTTTATATTTATCTATCAAGTTCTCAATAATATTATTTTTAACTTTAATGTTACATGTTTCATTCTAACTGATTGATAAAATATTTTGATTAATCTGAATTCATAAAATATATCATATATATTTTTATTTGTCAAAAGCGCATGATTTTATGCAAAATAACAAATTTTTAATGTAAATGGTATTAACGAATGTAAAGTAAATTAATAAAAATACTGATTGAATGCTGAAACGAACATTCAAAAAATATTAAACAAAACCACATGAGATAATAACATACTCGTACTATCCAAATTTTTCATGTTCTCGCGGTTTGACGTGTGTGAAAAGTAAATACAACCAAAACTAATATTTGGCGGAGTTACGGCAATTAGAAAAATTCTCGTACATGTTTCCGCAAGACAACACGTAAAGCGTTACTCGATATCGGAAAAATAATAAAACGTCACATCCCGAAATATTCCACGACTGTTCCTATCTATTTTTTTGTGGGGAAAAAATCCAGAAGTAATCGCGCGAATAGTTGGAAAAACGTTCAGCCAGACGAATATTTGTTCTTTATGACAAAAATTCTTCAGTTTTGCTTCATTTGGAACTTTATCGACTTCTTCAACTTTATCAAATAATTACACATCTAAGGTCTATTAAAAATTATTGCAACTTAAGAATTGTTTCTTGAACAACAAGTTAACCGAAGAAATTGGAGCAAGTGAAACGTAAAATAATTTAAAGACATAAGACACAGACTTTCATCGAGTTATACGAGACAGACACGAGAGGGAAGAAAATCTTGATTTTGCTTGTGAGAAAGAGTATAAAATAAATCGTGGAAAGTCATAGGTTACGCCATGCAACAGATTGAATGGATTTCTTCGCGGATTCAACGCGAGATTCGTCCTAAGAGGAATTTAGCGTTCTCGACCGAAAGATGCAAATCCGTAGAAAACCGCCGCCAATGTGAAAATTTCTCTAAACCGGAATCCGAGATATCTTCTCGAACAAGGCAAATTCATGCCAAAGAAATCACAGAAGATTGGTGTCAAAGAATTTGCAAAAATGCAGTCAAATGCTGCTCCTCCTCTTCGAGAAGAAATTTCTGCCAATCTGCTGTGAATAAATGAAGCATTTCCAAAAGAAGATTTCTTACTTTCTTTTAGCTAAGAACAAAAATCGAAGTGATTTCGAAAAAAAATAAAGTAATACAAAACGGACAGAAAATCTGACATATTTTCTTTGAAAATGGAAAATTATTTTGATCGAATATCGTAATATTGCAAGAAGTAAAACATTCAAAAAGAAAAATTCGCTATATCTTTGCACATGAACAAAAGCGCAAAAGTGTACAAAATTTGGAAGCGTTACAAGCGGAAACATAGTACACTCCATTCGTTTTCTTTTAAAAGTTTGTAAACTTTAAATTATATAAGATTCTTGCATTAATTAAATAAACTGCATTAATTAAATAAAAACAATTACGCATCTATGCAATAAGTTGATAATTAAAATATCAATATTTATTACTTGCATTATTTGCAATAAATTTATTTAATATTATTTTTAACAATCCTTTTTTTTTGAAAATATGTAGATATTTGCACTTTTTTAAAGCAAATTGCTTTTCCTGGAGTACTTTAAAATCATAAAAACTGCGGAAACTGCGCATCCCAAAATGACCAACGTGATTAAATTCAGGATCAACCACGCGATTCGACGGGGAAAAATCTCAAAGTTCGAGTGAAACTTTTCTGAAATTGGACGGAGAATTGCTCGTGAGGACTTCTCAGGCTGGAATCCTAATTTGGACTGAAAATTCGATAGAATTCCGCTGTGTTGAGTATTCTGCTCGGATGCAAGATCGACTCATTATCATTGTCTACAATGTCTACTGACGTTTCGCGGTTGAAGAAATCATTTCGGTTGACTGGAGAAACGTAAGTGTCCTTTGGAGTGATTTAAGCTTCGCTCGCGCGTTCTCGAGTGCATGAGAGAAGGTACGCATTAAAACGGAATGTCCCGCCTGAACTGATTTGCAAGTTTCGCGTCTCTCATCCGGCCCGCAGCCGGCGCGGAAACCAACCTTCTCCTGTAATCCATTGTCCCCACTTCATAATTCAATGACTTTCGGAACTACGTTTCCTGGACTATTTCCTCGACAGGTCTTCTGAATGTTTTATGCGATTTTAAGATTACCATGGTGGTAGCGGCTGACGATAGTGCGCGATACGCTTTTACCATAATTGGATCTAAATTCTGGAACGGACGAACAAAGTCTAATAATAGCTTCATTTCTCGAACGCAGGCTATTATTATATTGGAGTCAATGTTATCCTATTATAGAGAGAGTTATAAAGGCACTATCGACAGGAACGCCAGCAATGGTACGAAATAATTTATAACGTCATAACACACGATAATATATCCTCTGAAATGGTATTATAATAATATGAAAAGATAATATTTATAATAAAGGTAATTGTAATAAAGATATTTGTTAGGAAAAAGAATTATTTATAAAAATGTAATACAAGTACAAAAATTACGGGATTCAGTTAAATAGAATATTCAATATATAATATCATGATTATCAATTCCTTTTTTGAGATGACACAATTTATTAAATACAAAACATTCATTCGTGACTAAAAGAAGTAATATGAGCAGTTCGTGCGAAGCAAAGGCGACGCTTGACTTGCAAAGAAGGAAATCAAGCAGTTCGATTACTTACGTCAACGAACCATGTTTGTATGAATTTCGTTTCAACTGCCAGTGCGAACTTCAGAACAATCGACTTTGCGAGACTTTTGATATTAAAAAGGCATAAAATTTAATACGTGAAAGATATTATCCAATAGAGATACTTTTACACATTATATTAATTCTGCAATATTTATTAATAATTGTTTGATTAATTTTTATTATAGAATTTTTACCACAATTATCATAATTTTTGTATAATCACAATTATTTGTATTATAATTTTACGCATAATTTGAGATAAAAGTATATTTTATATACTACGAAATACACTGCAAAATAAATAAAGCTCATTTAAACGAATTATTTATAATAGTTATTGGGTTGGCAAGGAAGTAATTGTGTTTTTTTAGCTCAAAGTTGTATATACAATATCTTCATCAATAATGAATGAAATTTAAATTAAAACAAAAAGTTTTAAAGCTTGAAATCTCTATTTTTAAAAGCCACATTTTTTAAGTTTATATGAATTTGATAATTTTTACATATCAAAATCTACAAGCTGAAAAAGACGGAAAAATTTTCTTCTCACTTTGTGGGCTTGTAACGTGCCCAAAACAAATTTGAGAAAATTTTCGACTA